>MU855403.1:40624-72958 GCA_033296695.1 Staphylotrichum tortipilum | reverse complement strand
CCCTGGCAGGCTTCACACCAAGGTCGGCGTGTTTGCTGCAGGTGCCCATTCCCGCGACGGCATCCTCCCGCAGCCCCCTGCATCCGGGTGTTGCGAGAGACAGCCCCCAGGCAGATCGATCGATCCGGAAATAGGTTCGAGAATCATCGGGGGTTCCGGGGGTCGAAGCCAGCCTCAGGCCCCGTCATGGGCAGCGAGGGGACAGACAGGGTTGAGGGGGGAGAGTGAGGCGCTCTGCGGCCAAATCCTCATTCCCCAAACAGTGCTCTCCCATACTTTGGAGACAGCACGGAGAATCAGTGTAGACAAGTGCATATATAGAATAGTGCTCTCCCCCGCACCAGGACGCCTTTAGCCGGGTCTCGGGCGAGGCCTCGCAGATCGTTGCTGACAGGTGTTTTGTTCTCGTGCCTCCTCTTCCTTCCTTCCTTTTCTCTGGGCAGCACTCGGTCCGCCTCTTCCTCCTCCACTTGGGCCTGGCCGTTGCGGAGCTGTGCTCCAACTCCAGCTCCGCCAAGAAACCATCCAGCAGTTCGTGCGGGGAAATACTGGGCCGCTGATTGGGCCGGACTGTGGCGCTCGCTGGGGCAGGTGGCTGTGGGCGGTGCTGGTGATGACGTTAGGCGCGGGTAGGATGGCACCCCAGACCCCAGACCAGGCCTGAGTACCTACCTAGCCAGTAAGTGGCCTGGCTGCCAGGTGCCTTGCCTTCCATGTGCTTGCTGCTGCGCTGGTTGGGGGCTGCTGTGGCTGCGGGTCCTTCACATGCCACCAGCGACCGAGTTCCCGATGGCAGGCGTCGGCACATTGGCGCATCCACTAAAGAGGCACCTAAACAACCACACACCCTCAACCACCCCCACGACCTGCTGGACATGACCACCACCTAATAGAATAGTCAACACCCAGCGGCCCGTCAATCCCCGACCCAGCCAGCCATGCGTCTTTTGGCCCCAGACATCGACACGGACTGACCGACCGACCGCTCGCCATCCGGCAGACCCGTCCCTTGTTTCCTCGATCCCATCTCGTCGTATCGCATTCGCTCTCGGCGGTGTCTCAGACTCTTGCGACAACCAAAAGGACTCGATTCCACGCAACAACGAGCGCGTCGGCACACAAGACAACTACTACTCTGTGCACAGCCTACACATCCTGCCATCTGACCGTCCCCGACACTGCCGACACCCTCACATCACCACCACACTCCTGGCGCTGATGGGAGTGTGCATCTGATCCCGGAGCCTCGGGACGACGACGACGACGACGACGACGCACGAGAGAGACTCGGACATTCACTCCCTTCCTCCCCACGGCACCGCCCTCCCCTCCCTCATGGCGGCTCAATCGACCCTCCGGCAGTCGGCTGCCGAGGAGATCATCGCCGAATTCCTCGACAAGTACTCCAACCTAATCCGCACCAAGCTGCGCAACACGTCGCGCACCACCCGCCTCCTCTCCACCCTCGCCCTCGCCACATCAGTCATCCTCGCCGGAGAGGGTGCCCGTCGACGATGGAAGCGCAAGCGCGCCGAGCGAGAGCAGGGCCGTAAGCTGGTCCGCACTAACTCATGGCTCCAGCACAAGGACGGCTCCCGCACCATCTACGTGCCCTACCGCGACCAGGACCGCCCCGCAAAGGTCGTCATCCGCACCACAAACGTCCACACCTTCGAGGCCCACCGCCGCCTGTACCTGAACCCCCCGCGCGTCGCCGGCCTGGGCGACGGCCACGTCCCCGCGCCCCAGACCAAACCCGGCCTGAACCTGGCCTTCCTCCACCAGTTCCTCAGCCTGTTGGCCATCATGATCCCGCGCTGGAACAGCAAGGAGGCCGGCCTGCTGCTCGGCCACGGCGTCTTCCTGATGCTGCGCACCTACATGTCGCTGGTCGTCGCCCGCCTCGACGGCGACATTGTCCGCGATCTCGTCGCCGGCAACGGCAAGATGTTCCTCTGGGGGATCACCAAGTGGTGCGGCCTCGGCTGCGTCGCTGCCTACGTCAACTCCATGATCAAGTACCTTGAGGCCAAGGTGTCCATTGCCTTCCGCACCCGCCTGACCCGCTACATCCACGACCTGTACCTGAACGACAACCTCAACTTCTACAAGGTCCACAACCTCGACGGTGGCCTGGGTTCCGGCGCCGACCAGTTCATCACCCAAGACCTGACCCAGTTCTGCGCCGCCGCCGCGAACCTCTACTCGTCCCTCGGGAAGCCCTTCGTAGACATCTGCGTCTTCAACTACCAGCTGTACCGCTCACTCGGGCCCCTGGCCCTCACCGGTCTGCTGAGCAACTACATTATCACGGCTAGCATCCTGCAGAAGCTCTCGCCCGCCTTTGGCAGACTCAAGGCCATCGAGGGCCAGAGGGAGGGCGACTTCCGTAGCCTCCACGCGCGCCTAATCGCTAACGCCGAAGAGATCGCCTTCTACGGTGGCGCCGACACCGAGAAGACCTTCTTGAACAAGCAGTTTGCCGCCCTCCAGGGCTGGATGCATAAAAGCCACAAGGCCAACATCAGGTACAACATGCTGCAAGATTTAATCCTCAAGTACAGCTGGAGCGCCTACGGCTACCTCTTGTCGTCTCTGCCCGTCTTCCTACCCGCCTGGGGCGGTCTCGGCGGCAAGCAGGAGCAGGCCGAGCGCGGCGCAAAGGGCGGCCGCGAGCGGGGCCGCATGAAGGACTTTATAACGAACAAGCGCCTACTGCTAGCCCTCTCGGACGCCGGCGGCCGCATGATGTACTCGATCAAGGACCTGTCGGAGCTGGCCGGTTACACTAGCCGCGTCTACAACCTCATCGCGACGCTGCACCGCGTCGACGCCGACGAGTACAACGCCAAGGGCCGGAGGAGCGAGCTGTACTCGCTGGGCGACGTCCGCGGCGCGCGGCAGCAAAACTTTGACGGTGTGCGGTTGGAAAACGTCCCCGTCATCGTCCCCGCTCTGTGGCCGCAGTCGGGCAGCGAGCTCATCGAGTCCCTCTCCATGATGGTCCGCCGCGGCGACCACCTCCTCATCTCGGGCGCCAACGGCGTCGGCAAGAGCGCCATCGCCCGCATCATCGCGGGGCTCTGGCCCGCCTACCGCGGCCTCGTCAGCCGGCCCGAGCACACGGGCCAGGACGGCATCATGTTCCTCCCCCAGCGGCCCTACCTCAGCATCGGCACCCTCCGCGACCAGGTCATCTACCCGGATGGCGAGGCCGACATGCGCGAGAAGGGCAAGCGCGACAGGGACCTGCGCCAGGTCCTGCAGCTCGCCCACCTCGGCTACCTCCCCGACCGCGAGGGCGGCTGGGACACCCGCAAGGAGTGGAAGGACGTGCTCAGCGGCGGCGAGAAGCAGCGCCTGGCGATTGCGCGGCTGCTCTACCACGAGCCGCACTACGCCTTTATCGACGAGGGCACGAGCGCCGTCTCGAGCGACGTTGAGGGTCTGTTGTACGACACGTGCAAGGACAGGGGCATCAGTGAGTTTTCCCCCCTCCCCCCCATTTTCACCACCCCCCCTTTCATCCCCCCCCCGCCAACCACCTCACTAACCCTCCTCTCCAGCCCTCATCACAATCTCCACCCGCGCCTCCCTCAAAAAGTACCACACCTTCAACCTCACCCTCAACCCCGACGGCGCCGCCCAGTGGGAGTTCCAGCGCATCGGCACCGAGACCGAAAAACTCCACGCCCGCCGCGAGCTCGAGGTGCTCCGCGAGCGTCTCGCCCAGGTCGACAAGTGGAAGGCCCGCCACGCCGAGATCGAGGCCGAGCTCGCCCGCGTGTGGGTCGAGGGGTCGGACGAGGCGGTCGAGGTGCCCGCGTATGTCACTCAAGGTGCCGATGAGGGGGTGGTAGCCGAGAAGGAGGAGGTTGTTACGGAAGAGGTGGTTGAGGAGGAGCGCGAGACGGCGAGGACAGAGACCGAGGCGGAGGAGACGGCCGACGAGGCCGACTACCAGGAGGCGCAGGAGCAGATCGGCCATGAGACGGAGACGGAGACGGAGACCGAGGCCACGTTCACGACTGGTGAAGGGTCGGGCGTGGTCGTCTGAGCTGTTGCTGTTTGTTTTTGTCGGTAGCCATGTGGATGATGATGTATGTGTGAGTGTGGAGGAAGCAGCGGGAGCAGCAGCGGATTGGATACGATATCAAGCTTTGTTTATATGTGATTACACCCAGACCTTGGGTAAGAGAAGTGGGATCAGCGGTTGAGGGTAGAATTATTGTTCATAATCTCTATTCCTACACTGTAATATAACCCAGCGTCGCGATACTTGTAATCCTACATCCCCCACGCACACCACACAACCGAGACGACGACGGAATGCTGCAAAAACCCCGTTGAGAAAAACACCTTAATTCAACCACATCAACACCCTCCCTTCCTTGCTTAAACCTGCTAAGCTGGAACAGACGAGCGATTACCTCCTCAGTCAAGACTAAACAAAGCCAGACAGATAGATAAATCGCGCCCCCCTTTCAAAAACCACGTCAGAGAGTACAAGCAACAGAACAACAACCACCAACCCTATCATACTCCCCAAAGAACACCACCACTCACTGCTACCCGAGTAGTTAATCCAACCCCGTTTCTCATCCTTTGAAAACCACCCTAACCGCCTAGTTCACACAAAACCCCGAGTTAAAGTACACCAGCCCAAACCAGCCCAGTCCATCCAAACCCAAAAACCAAAAACCAAAAACAATATAAAGGATCAAAACACCTCGACCAAAATTCCACAGGTAAACAGCAGAAACAACGACAACCAAAAATCATCAACGCAAAGGAAGAGATAAAATCTCATAACCATCCAAGAAACACCCCCCGTCATCATGCCATAGCAACATGCCCACCTAGTCTGAAGGATGGATGGATGGATGATGGGTATAATATATCCCCCCGAGAAAGTAACCAAAAAAGGGGCAAAACACAACTAGAAGATTGGCGTTTTTGGGTATCCCGCTTGCGTCGAAAAGGCCAGAAGATGATAAACCAAAAAGGAGAGAAAAAGATGACCAAAAAGAAACCAAGAAAATGTCAATCACCTCCCCCTCCCCCCGTCCATGAAAACGCCACCGGTCCGAGCTCAGTACGGCGACGACTCGGGCGTATCAACCCCCGACCCACCCGAGGCCGACCCTGACCCCTCAGCCGACGCTTTCTTCTCCAGCCTCGGCGCCGGAATCGCCAGCTGCAATCCATTCAGCAGCGACTCCTGCTGGGGCAGGGCGGGCAGGAGTGGCGGGCCCGGTGACGGGGGTGGAATCGCTGAGAGCGGCTCGTCCGCGACGGCGGCGGCGTCGAGACGGCCAAAGCGAGCCTCGTACCGCTGCAGCAGCGCGAGCCGCTCGCCGAGGGTGTCGAGGATCTGTGACATGGGCACGCGTAGGTCGCTGGCTTGCTTGGGCGGGTCGCTGGCGAGAATGAGGTGGCGGATGGCGAGGGTCGAGACGCAGGTCTGTGCGGGAGGGTGGGTTAGCTTTGCTGAGTCTCTTTGTTTTCTCCGCCTTCACTTGGCCGGTAATAATTGTAGATATAGTGTAAGTGACTTACCTCGATCCGGCTGACCTGATGTTCTATAAAGTTCATCAGGAACTGCTCCGTCACCTCGCCGCCGCGCTGCTTCATGCGCTCCATCAGCTCCGTCTCGGGCGGCTGCAGCCCCCGCCCGCCCACGTCCTCGAACGTGCTGCACAGCATCTCGAGCCGGAGCGCCACGTGCCACAGGTTCCAGATCTCCTGCGTGTCGATCGCCAGCTGGCTGTCCGGGCTGAGGATCGCCGGCTTCTCCGTCGTCGACTGCGCCCGCTCGTGCGCGTTGTGCTGGTCGATCCGTCCCGCCAGCACGTGCGGGTACAGCGAGTAGATGTACTCGGGGTTTTCGAGGCCCTTGAGCTTCTTCTCGCCCATGTCCTTGACCTCGAACCCCTGGCTGCTGAGCGAGCGGAGCTCGTTGCGGATCGCGCGCGCAAAGTTGTCGTCGTCGAAGCTGTCCTCCATCGGCGCCGTCGACTCCTGGTACGTCTCGAGACACCGTTGGATCTCCATGATGAAGTCGGACGACACCGTGATCTGCCCCCCGTCGGCGCATGCCGAGATACGGCTCGCCTTGTTGACCATCGGGCCGT
The DNA here is from genome assembly GCA_033296695.1 of Staphylotrichum tortipilum. Classification (NCBI taxonomy): domain Eukaryota; kingdom Fungi; phylum Ascomycota; class Sordariomycetes; order Sordariales; family Chaetomiaceae; genus Staphylotrichum; species Staphylotrichum tortipilum. Next base: position 66,824 of record MU855403.1, on the reverse strand, counting down.
AGTAGTCCATGCGGCGAGTGACCGGGTCCGGTTCGGCGAGCGGCTCGCCCCAGTGGATTCCCATGCGCACTGACAAGCCCCGGAAGATGAGCTTGTTGTCCCTGTCGTAGGTTGGCTGGCAGCTGACAGAGTTGAGGATCTCGTTGGGCCAGTTGACCGTCAGGAGCTGTGTCTGGACGGCGAAACACCACAGGAGCGCCGATGTGGCAGTCGGGAACGACACCATGAAGGCATCGCCTTCTGTTTTGACCTCGAACCCGCCAATGCGTCTGAGGAGCCGGCGCATCGCCTCGTTGTGCAGCTTGATGGCCAACCGCATGGCTTCTGGATACGTTTCCCACAGCTGCGTCGAGTTCTTGATGTCCGTAAACACAATCGCGATCATGCCCGTCGGGGCAGGCACCTCAGCCTCGAGACGCTGCAAGTTCGAGTCAAGCGGCGCTTCGGCCTTGGCCTTCCTACCCCTGCGCACAATCGGCAGCGCATTCTCGTCCTGCGGGAAGTTGAACCACGACATGCTCTGGCCCCGGTGCATCCGGGAGCGCTCGCGCCGCCTCTTGAGGTCCGCGACGCTGAGCATCATCACCATGATCTTCTCCTTTGAGCCGTACGCCATTGCGAGATCGCGAATCTTCTGCGAGGCCCGCATCAGGTCGCCACGCACCGAACGGGCCACGTCGACGACGAGCTCCGGCGTCAGGTATTCCCACACTTCCCGAGTCGCGATGAGGATTGTCTCATCCTGGTCCCCGATTGTGTGGTGCTTGATGTGTGGCGCCGCCTGCACCGAAGGCATCAGGTCCACATAGCCGAACGCGCGGGAGACAGAGAGGAACTCGTTCAAGCGGCCCTGGCGCGACACCCAGCCGCCAGCATCCCTGATGCGCGAGCGTTCGGGGGGATCCGCGGGGTCGTGCTTCCTGGTCAGCATTCTGGACTGACCGTCAGTCTGAATCAGCATGGCCTGCACGTCACCCACGTTGGCGACGTAGAGCTCCTGCTCGTTGAGGTAGACGACGGTCGCGACGCCACCCGAGTTCAGGTCCTCCTTGCTAAGGACGAGCGGGGCTTGCGAGCCGCGGTGCGCCATGGGCGACCGGTCCTCCGTGTGCTGGATCGCGGCCGTGACCAGGTCCTTGTTGAGCGACAAGAACGAACGTCTCAGGGCATCCTCCGCATTCTCGCCCTGGTTGGTCTTCAGTTCCCTCAGTTCATGGGCAAAGATGTGCCCGAAGTTTTCGTGGAGATACTTGGCGATCTTGGAGCCGCCGCTGCTGGATGCCTGGCCGTCAAACAGGCCAAGCAGAGTCTCCGACTCGGACGAGTTGAAGCGGGGAACCACGAGGTCGATGGTGGACAAGTGCTCGTTCTTACCGAGCGTGTCGGCCATACCGTACGGCATATATCCCGCCAGCGAGCTGGATGTTCTGACACGGCGGTCCTCGCTCTGGTCGGGGATGCTGGGCTGGGTCAGGGTCACGTCCATCAGGCCGAGGACGCGGAGGTTGAGCAGGCGGGAGAAGTCGGTGTACTGCTGCTCGCGGTTCTGCGCCGCCATGCTGGGGTAGCTCTGCTTGATCTCCAGGCGTCGGTTACCGGAAAGGTTGAGATACCTCAGGTTGGGGTTCAAGTTCCAATTCCAGTCGTAGGGTACGTTTGCGATGTTGTACTTGAGCGAGTTGCTGCCGCAGTCGAGGACCGCCAGCCTCCTCGCTCTCGAGATGTCAGCCGGCAAATTCGTGAACTTGTTGTTGTTGATATGCAGCGTCTGCAACAGGGAGTAGTCTTCCAAGTCATCGGCGGGCAGGCTCGCCAGTTCGTTGCCCGACAGGTAGAGCTCAGTCAGCTGCGGCCAGCTCTTGATTGAGCGCTGTGGCATGTCGCTCAGTTCGTTGTAAGAGAGGTTGAGGACGCGCAGCTCAGAAAGCAGCGTGATCTGATCGAACACGTCGTCGTCAAGCTGGTTATCCGCAAGATACAAGTTCCGCAGGGAACCAGCGAAGGTGTTGGTGAGGAGAGCTGTGATACCAGAATCCTTCCTGAGGCCGGGCCCCATCGGCGCCGCGCTGCCCTGTGTGCTCCGCGAGACAACCGACGTCTTCCGCCCTCCCTTCCCGTACAGCGAGACCATGGAGCCCTTGCGGTCGGCGCCCATGGGAACGGGCGATGGACCAACGCTGAGCAGCGTGCTGGAGGCTGGGCTTGGGCGCCTCGAGGCGTCGCCGTTGAGCTCCTCGACGCTTGGCATCGGGGAGAGCGCACGCGTCGTGCCTGACAGCTTGCTGTTGAGGGAGCTGGATGCGCTTCCGCTGTCGTCGGGAGGTTGCGGCGCGCGAGATGCATGCTTCGGGAAGTGCTCGAGGATGTTGGAGGACGCGTTGAGCGTCTCCAGCTTGTTTGCCCACCACAGTTCCATCGGGAGCTTGCGCAGGTTGTTTCCGCGGACGTCCAGCATGCGCAGTTCCGTGAGACAGCCGATTTCCGAGGGCAGCTGCCGCACCGAGTTGTGGGCGATGCTGAAGTGCTCCAGTTTCCTCAGGTTGCCAATGTGGCTGGGCAAGGAGACGAAGTAGTTCCTGTCGAGAACCAGCGACTCGAGGCTGGGCATGTTGTTGAACGACTCGTCGATACTGGCCACCTGGGCGTTGGACAGGTTGAGAAGCTTGAGCGTCGGGACGGGCGCCCTGATCTCGAACTTGGTGACGGGGTTCGAGTTAAGCTTCAGGCTCCGCAGCCTCTCGAACGTGCCGACGAACTGGGAGACGGAATTGTGGTCGGCGGTGAGGATTTCCAGCTTCGGGAGCTGCGCGATCACGTCGATGTTGCTGATGGTGTTGTATTTGATGTCGACCTCGCGAAGGCTGCCGAGGTTCCTGAAGGAGTTGGGGAACGACCCGGACAAGCGGTTGTTGGTGATGACAAACTTCTCCAGACTCCTCAGCCTCCCAATGGTATCGGGCAGGTCGGCGATGAGGTTGAAGCTGAGGTCGAGGTCGACGAGGCTCTCCAGGTCACAGAGGAATGGAGGGAACTTTTCGAGGAAGTTGGACGAGATGTTGAGCGTTCGCAAGACCGAGTAGGCGCCGAAGTAGACGGGAAGCTGATTCAGGCGATTGTTGGCGAGGTTGAGCTTGAGCAGTCCAGAGATGCCGCCGAGCTCGGCGTGATCGAGCTGTTCCAGGCGGTTGTTAGACACATCCAGGTAGGTCAGCTTGTTGGCCCAGCCCAGACTGGGAGGCAGCTTCCGGGCTTCGTTGTTTGTGTACTTGATGTCACGCAGGCTGGTGCACGACTGGATGAAGTCCCGCGGCACGTCCAGAGAGAGATTCCTCGACAGGTTTAGGGAGATGATCTCGGCGGCACGGGAGTAGAGGATGACCGGGATTGCGCTCAGGTTGCGGCCGGACATGTCGACGTGGCTGTACTTTTGCATGCGGTTGAACCCGACGTCCTGCGTGATGGCGTGGAACCCGCTCTCGCGCACCGACAGGAACATGAAGCGGCACAGGTAGCTGCTGTCCTCGCGCCCAATGTCCTCTATCCTGTCGCGGTCCTCGTACCCGACCTGCTGGAGCAGGCGCTTCTGCATCAGTAGCGGGCGCTCGACCGGGCTCAGCACCCTCGTGAGGTCATGCTTCCTCAGGACGATATTGTAGTTCTCGACCGCGTCGATCAGGTATGACTTCTTGACGATCTGGGATATGAGTTCGGAGACGGTCGCGTCGAGTGCCAGTTGGAGGGTCGCGAAGGTGCCATCTATCCTAAACACGCGGATGCAGTAGTTTATCAGCTTCTCCTCCGGCCTCGGCGGGCTCCCGATGTCGTCTGCTTCCGGAACATGGGCCGAGGCTTCGTCGGTGCGGCGGACGGCCCAGCTGTCTGGCGCGTTCCAGGCACCGTCGGTGGGCTGGATGGGCAACTTGTCCAGGTCGACGTCGTTCAGGAAGGCGGGGTCCATGGGCGTCAGAGGCAAGGGTCGGCTGAGGATGCCCTCCATGTCGTTGAGGTTGGTATCGAGATGGAACATGGTGCCCCCGCCGTCCTGTCTGTCGGTGGGGCCGATGTTCTCGTCGATGTCGTCGTGCTGCTTGAGGGAGCGGGTCCTCTTGGACGAGAAGGGGAACTTGTTGTTGAAGGTCGTGCCACGCGTGTAGCCGGGGCGCAGCCCATACGCATCGCGGGCGTCGGGCGAGGCTGGCCACTCGGATCCGTGGGGCGTCGGCTGGCCGTCGTTGAATAAAAAGTCCTGTCCAGACCCCGGGTGCCGTGGCTGGAGGGATTGGGTCGATCCAGGAAGCTTCCGCAGCTCGGCGGGGTCGTCCTTGTCCCGCCTTCCGCGCAAGCGGCCAAACAGGCGGCGTTTGTGCTGGGGGTGTCCTGGTGATGTCTGCCCGTCGCCGGGAGCGGCCCCGGCAGCGGCACTGACCGATCCCCCGCCCCCACCAGCGCTGCCTATGCTGCCGCTGGTCGCATTCTTGGAGCTCCAGTAACTGCTGTTCGCGCTCGGAGCCGGGCTCTGGGCGCGCGACCTCGTGACGTACATTGCGGCCGAGCCGCTGCGCTCCTTGAGGGTGCCCGCCGTGGAATCCTCGCGGCTGATCGACGGGCGGAGCGACCTCGGGTCTTCGTTGCTCTTGTTGTGTCGGTGGTGATGCCCCGGAAGGTGGACGATTGAGTGGCCGGAGCGGCCAGAGCCGGACGTCTTGGGGGGGTTCTGCGCGGAGGAGGAGCCTTCGTTGATGTAGCGTTCACGGTCGAGGCCGCTGAGGATGTCCCGGACGGGGGCTTCGCCGTATCGCGCAATGTCCTATGGGTTGTCGCGGTCAAGGGTCAGAAAGAGGAGAGGCGGCGGCGCATAATGTGTGGATGGGAATAAAGGGAACCATGGGCCGAGCGTTGCACGCATGGATGGATGGCATGGGGTTTAAGGTAGGGTAGGGGGAGGGAGAGCATGCATTGGCCCCCCATTGGCAGGGCTCGAAAAGGGCCAAGCGGGGAGAGAAAAGGGGAGGATGGATGTAACTAGCCTCGAGGCTAATGGCGGGCGTGTGTGGGGTCAGACCTACATCGGCTTCTTGGTACAAAAACGGCACGACTTCCGGGGCCGGCACGGGAGTGCGCGGGCGCGACAACGGCGAGCCATCGCGGCCATGATCGGTGGCGTTGGAGTAGTTGCGGTCCCTGTGCGGGCGGCTGTAGCTGTACGAGTGCGAGCGGTGCTCCCTACCGGAGCCAGGGTGGGCGAGGCTGACGTCTGACGAGTCCCGCCCGGGAAACTCCTCGCCGAAAAAGCCCTGCAGCTTCCGGATCCCGCCTCTCGGGCCGCTGGCGCGCGAGCCCTGGCTGCTCGCTGTTGTGGCGATGCTCGCGATGGAGGGGCGGCGCTCGTCGGTGAAGTAGGCGGCGTCGGGCGAGTCGGTGCTGCCGGCCGGGGTGGGGCGGCTGAGTGAGGTGCGCAGGCCGGGCGACAGCTGCGAGGTGAGCGACAGGTTGTCGGTCGAGTCGTTGTAGAAGGTGGTGGGGATGGGGTCGAGGGTGGGCGCCGAGGCGTTGCTCCCGCTGCTGCCCGTCATCATCCAGGGGGCGATCTGGCCCAGAGAGCCGCGGGACTGGTTGGTCTGGTGTTGTTGCGGCTGGTGGTGGTGCTGCTGGGCGCGTGAGGACCGGCCGCCGGCGGGATCGAGGATGGCAAGATCGCGGCGGTAGTCGAAGAGGTCGCTCATCGCATGCTCGCGCACCGACGGGTTCGAGCTGACCGAGGAGGGAGACAGTGCGAGGCGCGAGCCGCCGTTGGACGTGGGCGAGACTTGGGCTTCTGAATCCTTTACTGAGCTGTTGCGGAGGGCGGCGCCGACACCAGGGATGCCATCAGTTCCTCGTTCAACAACAAACACACGCACGCACACACACACAAACACGAACACACGGCAGTCGATGTGGGTCAGGTTCTGATGGGAGGGGGGGGGGGGGGGGGGGGGGGGGGGGGGGGGGGGGGGGGGGGGGGAGGGGGGAGGGGGTAGGCGGGTGTAAAGCACGGGATGAGAGGGCTGAGAGGGCGGGACAGGGCCAGCAAAAGCAAAAACGAAGAACAGCGCAGCTGGTGAGGTAATCGCGGGGGGGCAGCCAATGGATGGTGGAGAGGCAGGTTGCCTGAGGCTGGGATGGAGGGATTCCCACTCACCGGATGAGATTGCCGCTGTCATCTGTGTTGAGGCGCGATGGAGCCGCCCGTCGCGATCCGTGCGGGGCGAATCTAGAGGCATTGTTCCCTGCTGCTGCAGCGGCGGCGGCGGCGGCGGCGGCGGCGGCGGTTGTGTTTGCTGACGGGGCGAACGACGGGGTCGTGGGCGTCAAGGGCAGCGGCTTCACCGTGATGCTGGACCTGGTGCTGTCGGTGCTCGACCCCGTCATGGAGCTGAAGCGCGAGGAGTGGTCGGGCCGCGGCATGATTGCTCACCACCTGCTGCTCACCACCTGCACCGCGGGCTCCCCAGACTCTGTCTCCCAGTCTCGCCTGCAGACGCCAGAGCAGGGCAGCTGCCCGCGCGCGGTAACAAAGGAGCGGTTCCCGTCAGCGGGCGGCGACGGCCATTCCCAGCAGCGTATCCAGAGCACGGCGTATTCGGTGGGGAGGGGGAGTGGACGGGGCGGCAGGGGCGTTGGGGGGGGGGGGGGGGGGATGTCTCGGGGGATCTGGTCGGCGTCGTCGGTCAGGTCATGGCCTGGAATTGCCGTCGCTAGTCAAGTTTCTCGTTTTGTCGTCGTGGTCGTCGGCGAGCCGCAATGTTGCGATGGGGGGCGGCGGGCTAGATGGTGGGAATATCTCGACCAACTAGTCACTGCCAGGCGGGATCCGGCGAAAAGTGCGAGGCAGCGGCCGCTCTCAAGCATTCAAGGTTCGAGCAAGGACAGGCACCTGGCACAACCCTGGGGACCTGGGGGGACAAGCTTGTGGGCCCTGGGCCCCCCATCTGTCTGTGGGCCCGCGGGCTGCAGGGGGGTGGTTAGGCGGGGAGTTGCCAGTATGTGTTGTGGCTGCGCCAATTGCACCAACCAACCACCAATGAGTGGACAGCTCCGACGGCTCGAATCTGGCTTGCTTGGATGCTGCGGCGAGCCGAACGGGGGCCAGCTGATGCAGGATCAAATACAACAAATGGCCCCCCAAGATGCTTGAGCAGCAGGTTGAGCCGGCTGTTGCGAGCGTGTGCATCCATATGTGGTCGGCGTTGGGTGTGTTCTACTGCAATGCCCGTGCCGCCGTCTGTACTTTCAACTACCGCCCACCACCAGCACCAAAACTGCCTGGACAGTTGAAGAAATCGATTGCTCGCGTTGTGTGGGTGGCTGCTCCTCTGTCTGCATGGGACTGACTGACGAACTGGCGCCGGCGCGGACGCCAACGCGAACTTGTGGAGTTCAGCCAGTTGAGCGGCCTGGAGCCGTTTTCCTCGCAGGCCTGTCCTGTCCTGCCTGGGCCTCGATTTCAAGCCGAATAAAAGGGCCTTCCTGCATGCTAAGTCCTTGCTGCCCGTTCCAGTTCCAAAAACAACTGTCCCTCGGGCCAACAGCCAAACTGTTTGCAGTGGCCGCTGTTTGCTCCTCTGAGAGGCTGGCTTCGTGCCGCATAGTGCGTAACAAAGTGCTGAGGAGGATTCAAGCAGGAGAGCTTGAAATTACCCGCACCATGCAAGGGACATGTGCATACAGAGGACAGTGAGGGACACAGCTGCTCTCTGCCGTTGGCCTGCGATGCAGAACCGGGTTGCTTTTCTTAGGACTGGCCACCCCCTATGCAGATGCTCGGGATGGGCGTCCCCATTCTGAGTATTTTGGGCATGGGGGTGACGGCCACCGTGTGACGCCTCCTCTATATTTACCGAACGCAGGATTCTAAATTCGGTCCCGCGTAAACCTGTCACACCCACACCCGCCCACACATTCGTATATTAGTGACGCCCCGCGCTGACCACAACAACTCCCCATGCGCGATGATCCCAAGGAATTAGTCGAGCTGGGCTACGACCACATCGCCGAATGCTACCTCAGCTGGGTCGAGAGCCAGCCGTCGCCCCGCGAGCGGTACGCGGCCAAGGTGCTTGACAGCGACCCCGCGTCTCCCCGCGTCCTGGAGCTCGGCTGCGGTGCAGGGTATCCCATCACGCGCATGCTGCTGGACCGCGGCGCGCAGGTGGTGGCGAACGACATCTCCGCGAGACAGCTGGGCTTGGCCAAGGCGCGGTGCCCGCAGGCGACGTTCCTCATGGGCGACATGACGGCGCTGTCCTTTGAGCCCGCGAGCTTCGACGGCGTCGTCAGCTTCTTCACCATCCCACACCTCCCGCGCGCGGAGCACGGGGCCATGTTCTCCAAGGTCCACGCGTGGCTCAAGCCCGGTGGCATGTTCGTCTTCAATCTCTCGACGGTGGACGAGGCCGAGATGTACGGGGACTTTCTGGGCCATCACATGTTCTGGAGCAGCCACAGCGTGGAGGAGAGCAAGGCGTTGGTGAGCGGGGTGGGGTTTGAGGTGGTCGAGGCGGATGTGCTGGAAGCTGGGGATGGGCTGCTCGACGAGAGCGACCCGGACTACGGGGTCAAATTTCTCTGGATTGTTGCCAGGAAGCGGCTTGGGAGTTAATTTCAAGTACAAGTAGAACGAACCTGCCGACACTCTGGTGCAGCTTGCTGACTGAGGCTTTGCAAACTGGCGACGGGATGAGAAGTTGCTGCTACTGTGCGGTAGCGATCTGTGCTCCTCATGCAGTTAGAGCGGGTGGGAAGATTGGCGGTTCGTTGTGGGTCTCAGACTCTCACTGACTGGGACAGGGACAGATCTTGACGGGAGCCAGCCCCGCACAGCTACCACCAAGCAGGAGCTTGGTTGGGCCTGACCGACCTGCCAGCGAGCCCCTTGATTGCCACACCACTGTGCCGCGCAGCAAACAAGGAGATCTGATCCACCATGAAACAAACTGAAGACCGCCTCGCTAGGTGGTTTGGATTTCACCGCCGGTAGTCGACTGCCAGCGTCACCCAGGTACTTTCTCAATAAAGATATCATGACGATGGACATGGTCTTCATCCACAGTCAGTCAGTCATCATCCACAACCGAGGTCGACGCCAAGACACCTAGACTTGTGGCCTGGGGACTCGCGGCCAGGGAGCCCTGGGTTGCTTCGGGATATTAATTTCAGCAAGCGGTCAACAGGGCGCACCACGACAGGGCACCACAACAGGGCCACCACAACAGGGCCACTACAACAGGGCGCGTGCCTGGGATGGAGGCGCGAAGTCCCCAAAATATCGGCTGATGGACCGTGCGCGCTGCCGAGACGGATCTGGCACTCGCGTATCGATCCCGGGCCATTATGGACATCCACCCTCCCTCTCACCCTCCCACCCTCCATGGTGCTCCACCACCATCTCACCAACCACTGGAGCTGAGCAGCTTCATCTTGAAGCACGGCCTACCGGAGCCATCCATCCCTTGCTCGCCGCCCTCCAAGGCGTTTCTGATAGTTCGCGATACGAGTCGGCATGCTTTCAATCCGCGTCTTTCTTTTGCCTCCCTCCCAGCTCTCAACGTGGCGGATTTTTGGCCATCGAGATGAGATGGATGGATGGATGGGCTGGTCTAGCCAGATCCTTCGTCAGATCCCTTCCTGCGAGCGTCTCCATCTCTCTGTCATCCACACAAAAATTCTCTTTGTCTCGTCCCGTACAAGTTGCCCTATAGAGCAAACGTCCATCAAAGACACGGCCCACCCACTCCGGACTCTTGCTCCCCTCCATAAGCCCCGAAAATCACTGGCCCAGACCCGACGCCCTAGAAAACCTGGGTCGGATCGCCCCCGAAGCTGCACTTGTCGAAAACAAGGTTACCGTCGGCTCTGTGTCCCGCAAGGCCCTCGACCTCCCCTTGTTGTGGATTTACCCGGACACCGAGAGAGAACCTACCCAAGCGAGCCCAACTGCAGTGTCCCCAATCCCATATTGATAGGCAGATAGATGGTAGGAGGGGGGCGATTTCCCACCCTGCAATGGGACACTTCTGACTTGCAGCAATCAACACCGCCACGAGGCCCCCCTCACTCACCGAGGGCGGCTGAACCACCCAGGAAACATGGAACCGAAGAGAAGTGACCGGTGGGCAGGACCAGGACAATGCACCGGTCAGGGCCTGCACGTGGAAGAGCTTATTCGTTACGAGTACCAGGTTCCCGATGATGGTGGCCGCGCCCCGCCGTCTCCGCCTCCGTCTCCCCTTCATCCATCCATGTCCCGTTGTAACCTTCCCCAGAGCCCACCCACCCCAGACACGTGTTGTTGATCTGCGCCCGAGATGTTTGGGAATGACCCCCCCCTGAAGCGTGTCGCGGCTTGTCGTGGAGCTCAGACAGGCACAGACAGCCTTGACTCGTACAAACTTGGGGCACGGTCTAAGCTTGGGGCACGGTCTTCTTCATATCGTCCGGACTTTTACGGCTCAGTATTGTAATTGTGGTTGTGGTGCATCCTACTTTGTCACCATGAGCTACCTGTACATCCTCGTACCAATGTGTCCGTATCATCCCCTTGAGACTGTCTCCCTCCCAGACATGTGCCCCCGAAAAAGCCATCATGAGAAATAACATGTGAAAGCCGGCCGCCCGTTCGCACGGCCACCCCTCGTGATACAACCCAAAACCAAGCAACTTTCTCATCCAGCCCAGCTAATCAAGCATCGTTACACTATCATCATCATCGTCCTCGTCACTTTCCCCCGGCACCACAACATCCGGAATCTCGTCATTCAACAACTCCCCAATCTTACTACTCTCCGCCAATATCCCCCTCGCCTCCTCCTCCCCCACCCCCATATCCTCCATCACAAGCCTCGCCGCCAGCTCCGGCACGAGCACAGACTGCAGGTACACCGTGTGGCCCCTTGCCGAGACGAGCCGGTCCGCCACGGCCCGCTCCCGCAGCAGCGGCGCGAGCTCCACAATCAGGTTCTCCGTCATGGCCCGCAGCCCGCGCATGCCGTAGTACCCAGGGGTCAAATTCGCGTCGGATTGGAGCGTCGTCCGGTTGCGCCCCGCGCGGACACCCTCCGCGAACGCCTCGGCGTAGTGAGAGGGGGCCTCGCCACCCAGGATCTCCCGCAGCGTGGGGTAGTGCGCCGCGATACGCGCGTCGAGCTGCGTCCAGTCGATGTCCGGGTAGCCCCTGCGCTCCCAGGTGTCGCGGGCTGTGCGCCGCTGGTGGTGCTCGCAGAAGCGGCGCATGGCGGCGATGCGCGGGCGGGGGTTGGCGGTGGTGAATTCGTTGAGGAGGGGGGCGTCGACTTCCTTGCGGCAGAGAGGGCAGCGCGGGGTCGAGTCGATGGATTCGAGGTCGGTCAGCGGGGAGGTGGAGCGCCGCAGGAGGAGGGTGGAGGCGTCAGGGGTGTTGGTGGGAGGGGAGCAGGTCAGGTCAAAGGGGTCGTCGAGGCCGGTGATGACGGGTTCTGGGATCTCGTCTGGGATCCGGAAGACGGGGCGCTGGGATTCATCCGGGCTATTGCAGCGTGCCAGATCGTTGGGTGGCGCCTTGAACCGCCGCTTCATCTTCCGGGTTTGAGACTCGGTCGATTGGAAGTCGAAGTCGATATCTGGTATGGCCTTGAACTTGGGTTTTGCTGGCGAAACGGAGCTCTCTCGCGGTGCCGACGGGGACTGGGGGAGATTCAGTTTGAACTTGCCCGCGTCCTTCGACTCTGGTGTTGATTTCTTGGTTCGTGGGTTGGGCCGTTTCGTCGATGCCTCTCTTTGCCTGGCCCTGTCGCCGAATGTCTGAGACCTGCCGCCGTACTGCTGCCGGTTTACCGTCTTCTTGGCGAAAATATCGGGTTTAAACTGGCTTCCCGGCTCCTCGTTTTCTCGTGAACTCCTCCTAGGCTTCTTCGAGGTAGGAGAGCCCTGGAAACCATCGTCTTTGATCGAATCCCACCGTCCAGCTCTGCCCTTCGCGCCCGCCCCCCGCTTTCCCCTGGAGTCAAGCTGTGGCCATGTCCGAGCCTGGCCCAAGGGTTTCGTTTCCCTCGCACTTTTCCTGCTAGAACCGACGTTGCTGGTTTCCCGGGAGGGCGAATGCTGCCTTTGGCTAGAACTGGAGAAGGTACTCGGCCGTATGTCCCCTCTCGTCGACGGTCCATCATCGTCGTCGTCCGAGCTCAGCGGAGGAGCGTCAATAGGGACATCCTGTGTTTCCTTGGGCGTGGCGTGGCCCCTGATCGAATTCAGGAGCCGGGGGACTGGTTGCTGGCTGCTGAGGCCGATATGACGCTTGCCAGCCATTGAGGGACGGCCTGGAGATGCGGATGAGCCCCCGTCGGCGGGAACCGTCCACCACTCAAAGCTTGTTGGTTTTAAAAACGGCTCAGATGGACCAAGTGGTGGGCTTGCAACGCGGTGAGATGGATGCCTTGGTCTGCCTCGCACGAAAACTGGCCTGCGTTTGTTGGAGACGGAGTGAAGCCAGATCTTGAGACTTGAAGAAAATCAGTCCAATCCACTTGAAAGAGGAAGAGTTCAGTTCAAGTACACGCAGGGGGGATGCAACCCCGTGGGAAATGCGGCGTAATAAATAAGCCTGGAGTAAGACACGGTGCGCCTAAATGTTGCGAGTTGCTGAGTGTTTCGGAACGAGCTCGGAGATGAATTCTTTCATAGTAAGGCAGTCGAAAGTCCAGTCCACAACGCGGTCGACGCTCAACGCCGCAAGCCGGAGCGCGTTTGCAGGCAGGAAGCGCAAAAGTGGGCCAGGCATCGCCCTATTATTAGTGGAGAGACCCACCCAAGCAACAGCGCCTGGATGCCCCTCGCAGGGGCTGCGTGACGATTGGACAGAAACACTGACCACACCAAACATCACCCAGCGTTGAGACTCGAGAGTTGGAAGTGCCCAGACTGCCGCCCCCGCAGACGTGGATGGAATCCGTGAGACAACAACACGATGGCATCCAACAGGAAATACGCGGCGTTGCCGGATTTGGTAGGCCCGCGAGATCAGACACAAACAACGCCGCCTCCTGCTCACCGTGATTCTCCTCCAGGACTCCGCGCCCGACATCTACGAAACCCCAGAACTCACCGACGATCTGTCGACGATCCCGGTACGTTTGACGTGCGCATCAGCCGGCCTCGACTAATCCCCGCCCTAGCCTACCACAGCGCGGTCGCCTTCCGACGATGAGTACGACGACGGCGACGAGGATGCGACCGGCATCTCACGGTCGCGACTTCGGATAAACCAAGCCCGATCCAAGTTCATGCCTGCCACAGTGGACGCGAGCGACGTGGACTTTTCCGACCGCCTCGTCAGCAAGCGAAAGTCGTACAGGACGTCCACCCGACGATACCGGATTCTGCCCGACGGCACCGAGGAGCTGGGGGACTTGAGCGATGACGACGACGCCGGGAATCTTGCGAGGAAGATCGCTAGGCTCAAGCGGGAGATCGAGGAGACCAAAATAGAATACGCGAATCAGAAGGCGGCCGCGGGTCAGTCCAACGAGGACGAGGTGGACGACGAAGAGGAGGAAATCGAGCAGCTCAGCAAGACGCTGGATGAGATGCCGAGCCTCAGCCGACCTCTCGCCTCACGAGCTCTCCCCATACATCCGCCAACCAAGGGGGGGGAGGAGCCTCCAAACACAGCCAGCTACAGGCCACCACACGCGGCAAGCTATGAGCAGACACATGCTCTGGCAAAGGCAGCAGACTTCGACAGCCGTCTCGTCATTTTAGAAAAGGCACTGAGCGTCGGGTCGGCGGCGATGCCCGAGCTGGACTCGAACGGCCTACCACGCGCCATCATTCCCCTCTTGGAACACCTGCACAAGCAGGTCTCGGCCCTGTCTGAAGCCTCGGTGCCCTCGCTAGATAGCATCAGCCGGAGGGTACGGGCGCTGACGCAGGAGGCCGAGAACCTCGAGAAGGCGCGGCGGAACGCCAAAACAGCCCAGGAGGCTCTGTCCTCGACAGGGGCTGCGCCGGCGGCCGAGGGCGGCGCCCCCTACGATCCGGAGCATACGGCCAAGATCAACGCGCTCTACGGGACTCTACCAACCATCGAGAACCTCAGTCCGCTGCTGCCGCCGCTGCTCGACCGCCTCCGGTCACTGCGCATGATCCACGCAGATGCCGCCATGGCAGCCGAGACGCTGTCGACCCTAGAGAAGAAGCAGGCTGAGATGGCGGGCGAGATTCAGCAGTGGCGGGAGGGCTTGGAGAAGGTGGAGGGCGCGGTGCGCGGGGGGGACGCGACGATGATCAAGAATATGGATGTCATGGCCAACTGGGTGAAGGATCTTGAGGAGAAGATGGCGAAATTGGCTTAGCGAGGAGCCAGAGTGATACCCATTGCTGAATATTATTTGATTCTCGTTGAGGTCAAGGCGGAGGAGACTTTAGCCAATCTAGACATCGAATCTACTGTGGACCTGAAGAGCAACAACACTGTACCGTACCTGTCAGGCATGTCTCAACAGCTCTGCTTGCAGGGGGGCTTCTGGTGGGGAGCTGTCAGAATGGGGTTACCAAGCGCATTGACCAATCACATCGCCCACAGGCCTGCTCTCTTGGAAGATAAATTCTCCCACCAGAGCTCACTTTGGACTTTTTCCTCTTCACCCACCACCAGAAGCTGAAGGGTTGCAGGCAACCCCTCTTGCGCGCCCTTGGCCGATGGCAAACCACTGATGCAGGACTGCATCAAAGGTTGGGGTATGATTTCCGGAGCAGTTTTGGCAGGGCGATGCACGTGATAGCGAGCTCGCTCAAGTCATCAGCTGGAAGCTTCTCCGAGGGAAGCTCTTCCTCTGCCACGCAACACGAAGCAGGCACAGAAAATGTGAGTCCACAATCCCATCCCCAACGCCCCCCCCTTCCCCTCGGTGGATGATGAACCCAAACGCATGATACCCTGAAAATCATTTGATGTTCTCTCATCACCAAGATCTCTGACTACCGCCACCACTTCTCGTCCCATTTTATCTCGCAGTCACCATTTCCTGGCCGAGAAGCTAACGGTGCGAAAAGCTAGGACGATGAGCACGAAACCCCCAAAGGACCACTTCAACATCCTGTACTTTGCCAGCGCCGGCTCGTACACGTCCAAGAATGTCGAGGCCCTGCCGGCGCCGCTGCCGTTGAGGAAGCTCTTCGACACGCTCGAGGAGCGGTACAAGGGCATCCGGGCGAGCGTGCTGGATCACAGCCTGGTCACGATCAATCTGACCTACGTGGACATGCCTGAGGACAGTGCCGAGGTTGACGAGGCGGAAGAAGTGGTGATACAAGAGGGCGACGAGGTCGCGATCATTCCCCCGGTTAGCTCGGGGTGAGCAAGCGTCATAGCCAAACTGAATTGTGATACAAGAACTATTTTCCACCTCTCCATCCCTCCAACCGTGTCCAAGTAACCCATCAAGACCCAGAACCACCCAGCAACGGCTCCCCCTCCCGCCCCCTCCCCTCCACCGCCCTCCCCTCAACAACCACCCTCCACCCCGTCCCCAACCCTCGCCACCCTCCCTCTGCCGGCGGCACCCCCCCCCCCCCCCTCCCTCTGGCACTAACCCTCCTACAACACGCAACAACAACCCCCAAAACCCCCAAGACAACCAGCGTCGATGCCACAGACACCAGCACGCTTAGCGCCGTGATGGTCGACACGTGGCACCCCAGGGGCCGCGTGCGGACCTCCCACCGCTCGGTCCAGTGCGGGCAGACGTGCTCGTCGTAGGCGGGGGCGAGGAGGGGGATGGGGTGGGTGTTGGGGACGCAGGCTTGTGTCTAATTTATTTTCAAGGTGAGTTGAGCAATGGGGGACATGGTGATGGTGTTTGGTTTTGTCGACCGGACTTGCTGGGAGGGTGCGGGAGGAGGGGTGTGTGCGGCAGAAGGTATGTAAGGAGGGGAGGAGGGGGAGGGTAAATGGGACGGACGAACAAAAGGGCACCAGGAACAGCTGGGTTCGGAGAGGCAGTTGGAGCAGAATTGCTGGCGCCAGCAGCGGCGGAAGTGCTCGTCGGGGACGGAGGGGTGGTGGGGAGATGGCATTGTTTCTATGGCTGTTTTTATGGCTGTCCGTGTGTCTGTTTGGTCTGTCTGATATATCGGTGCATGGGCAATGCGACAGAGACAATAAAACCCACGTGGTGCAGGTTGCGGCGGTGACTCTTCTTCCGCAAGCGTCGTGGTGTGGTTCTCCAGATGTGAGTGTTTGAGGAGGAGGGGCAGGCGCGGGGCTGGAGCTGACGCCGTAGGGCAACGTCAGGTGCAGGAGGCTGAGACCACACATCCCCGTCGTCGTCTTTGGGCGGTTAAGATCGGACTCTTGGGCTTGCACGGATATCAAGTCTTCAACGAAAACCACGTGAGCTTTTTTAAGACCGGCCGATCTACCTGGCTATGCGACCTCTTGATATCAAGCCAACCGACCACATTGAACTTGGAATCATCCCGCCATGCAGCATCAATACGTAAATAGTGCCTAGGCAAGGAGGTTGATATCAACACCTCCAGCCCATCAAGTTCAACAAACCCCTCATACCCCCACGATGCTCCTCGCCCTCCTCCTCTCCTCCTCGCTCAGCACCCACATCATCTCGCCCTCACCATCCTCGCCCGCCAGCTCCTCCCACTCCTCCTCCTCCATGTTCGCCACCATCAGCACCTGCGCGGTGCGCCCAAACACCTCGCGCACCGCGTAATTCCCTTTACTAATAGCGCCCACGATCCCCCCAAAGTCCCTCTCCATGCGTATCGCCCCATACGGGCTCGTCCTGCCCCCCGCATAGCTCCACACCCTCTTCTCGAGCACGCGCGCGAGGTAGTCTGCCGTCAGCTCCAGCAGGGCGGCGTACGTCTTGGGCGTGAGAAGGCGCGCGACTGGTCGCATGAGCGCGTCCCAGCCGTGCTCGAAGACGCGCGGGACCTGGTCGAGCAGCTCCTCCTCGGCCTGCCCGTTTTGCGCCGCCAGCTCGGCCAGCTCGTCCTCGCCGAGCGCGTAGTCGGCGTCCCGGAACGTGTCGGTCAGCACCGGCCGCAGCCGCGGCCTGATCACCTGGCTGAAGAGCGCGCGCACCCCTTCGTTGAGGAGCTCGCTCGCCTTGGCGGAGAAGGCGGCGTTGAGGTTGGACAGGCGGGTGGCGACCTCGGTCGCGTCGTTCTTGAAGGGGAAGGCAATCTGGAGGGGTTTCTCGTAGGCACCGCCGCCGCCGCCGTTGGAAGAGTGTTGCTCGGGGGGGTTGATAAAGTTGGAGACGATGCGGGCGAGGTATTCGATGGCGACGTCGAGGCTGTTGATGAGGACGATGAAGGAGACGATGAGGTGTTCGGGGGGGAGGTTGCCCTGGACGGCGGCCTCCGGGTACGACTCGTCGCGCATCTTGCGCTGCAGCATGCCGATGAAGTCGGTGCCCAAGAGGCTGGATATGTTGGGGATGACCGAGTCGATGACGCCTCGTTGGGAGGTGGAGATGGATCTTCGGATGACGGTGTTGACGATGTACATTACGACATCGACCGCCGAGATAATATACGGGGCGTTGCCGTCTATCGGCTTGCTCATGTTCAACGAGAGCCCGCTGGGTTCCTCGTCTAGCTGGAATGCCTTTTCGACGGACCGTCGGAAGAAGAAGTTGGTGAGATCCCGGTACGGCCCGATCAGCTTGCCTGATACCTTCCGGCTCAGGTTGGCCTTTATCAGGAGGTCTGGGAGAACGAGCGGGACGTCCTCAGGAGAATTGGGGTCCTAAGCCAGTTAGTGAGTTACTCAAATTCCTGGAAGGCCGCCAAACTCACCTTGCACTTTCCAGCAAGGAACCGCGAATAGACGGACCACTTTTCGAGCATCACAGCGATCTCGACCAGCAATGCGTCCACCTCTTTCATGTTGACACCCTCGTCCTCGCTGTTGCGCACCTCATTGGTGCCACCTCCGACAGCCGGCGAGTTGACTCGCGGTGTTCCCCCGAAGCCGCGTGTTTGCGGCAAGAAGCTCCTGACCAGGTAGGAAAAGGGGTAGCTCTTGACGTCAGTGAGCCTCCGATCGACCGTCCGGTCGTCGCTCCACGAGTCCAGGATAATCCCCCCCTGGACGTCGGCCTCCATCTGCAGCCTCTCGATGACCTTGACCATCTTGCCCGTGCCGTAGTGCCGCTCGACGAGCCCGCTGTGGGCCTCGACGATGCGGGCGATGTGGTCAAACAGCCTCGTCAGGGCGTTGGCGAAGAAGACGCCGTCCTTCCTGCCCGGCCCGCCGCCGGGGCCGGCCCCCTCCTTAAGCGAGGCCCGGGCCTCGCCGGCTACGCCCTGGCAGATGTACTGGCCGTAGACGTCCAGGCCGACGTCCCCCCTCCCGATCAGCGGGAACAGCTTGAAGAACCTCGTGACCCTGGCGGCGTCCCCCTCGGCGGTGGCCTTTTTGAATTCGCGCAGGAACAGGTTGCACAGGCTCTCGCGGGCCTCCTCGAGGGTGACCCAGGGCGGGTCGGGGACCTCGACGGTGGGCACGACGGCGGCAGCGAACCCGCCGCGCACAATGTCGTCGGGGACGTGGGCGGCGCGGCTGATGTAGCCCGCAGCGGCCTCCCAGTCCTGCGGGGCGCCCATGCTGCCGACGACGCCGGCGACGCAGGCTTTGAGCTCGGCGACCTGCTCGACGACGCGCAGGGTGTCCTCGACGCGCTGCTTCTCGAGGTCGAGAGCGCGCACGCGGCCCGACAGGCGCGAGGCCGTCTCCGAGGCCGAGGCCAGCATGGTGTTGGAGATGCCGCGGGCGGCGATGACCTGAGCGCCGAGCCCCGCGCGCAGGTTGTCGAGGCGCAGGAGCGAGCGGGCGAGGTCGGCGTGACTCGCGAGGAGGGTGTCGAGCTCGGCGGTGAGGGCGGACTCGCGGGCGTGGAGGGAGGAGAGAGCGGCGCGGACCTCGGCGGGGGTCGTGGCGGTGCGGAGGGCGGCGGACGGGTCGGCGGCATCTCTCTTGGAGGAAGAGGGGGTGGACTTCGAGGGGATCGTGGTGGTTGCTGTTCCTGCTGCTCCTGTTGTGGTGCCCGAGGTGGCGCTCACGGCGGGCGCGCTGGAGGGGCTGCTGCTCTTATGGACGGCGGCGGGCATGTTGGCTGTCGAGCGTGTGGCAGCGCCATTGGGGAGGGCGGACATTGGTGCTGCCGTCGCGACAGTGACGGCGCATTGCTGCTGGGCGCGCCGAGGGGGGGGTTCGGTGGTAGGGTCCCAGGGTTGCGTGGTGATGCCCCCACTCCAGCTGTCGTTCGAGGCGTTGCCCCTGTGCGCTGCAGGTATTGATACTGTGTGTAACTGTACGCGTACGGTACGAAACAGGGCTATGCTGGCCAATCATCAAGCCATTAGGGAGCTCACCCTCGTATCGGACACCAGAAAGATGCCATGATCAGTTTTCATGAATCCCACCACCTAGAACATTCGAGGATGGTGTGGGATGGGTGACTGGGAGGTGCGAGTTGCGGTCTTCGAAATGATGAGAATGCTCTGAGATGCAAGAACTCAGATCCACTTGGTCCTCCGTACCTAAACTGGGGGCTTGGAGGTTGCGCTGCTCGGATTTTCGGCATCAGGGGCTCGCTCTGGCTCCCTCCGTCTGGTCACCTCACCTCGTCTGAAGTCAGAGGCAAAATGGGCAGTGCCGCAAAGAAGGAAAATGGGGGGAAATACTAAACTTCCCGGTTGCCTATCCGCCCCCGTTCCCCAAGCAGCTGGGCGCGCCCGCCTCCCCTTCCCCCTCCCGGCCCTCCCAGCCCCACATCGCCCACGTTGAAGAGTTTCAACCTCATCCGGCCCAGTACTCGGTATGAAGATGGCGCTCCAACCCAGATAGCGTAGGCCGTCTCGCTCCTTCGTTCTTTCACACTCCTAGGGCAGGATCCAGCAAGGGACAAAGGTCCAGGTCGATGGAACAGCGCGTCTAGGTAGCCGGGACAGTGCATTAGATCTCCCAGACCGCTCGCGGCTGCTGCTTCACCCAGCTTCCTCCCTCGCCCGTTTGATCCACGGTGCATGTTCCAGATCCCAGTCTTCCGGCTCGGAAAGCCGCCTCTTGCCCCTTGGCTTGGGATCTCCACCTGGGTGATTCGTGCCCTGACAGGCATCGGTGATAGGTTCTTGGCTACCTTCAACCTGACGGAGTGGGCCAGGTTCTTCATCGCTGGGAGGATCTGGGGGCGTCGTGGGGGTAGTTTGGGACGCCGCGAGTGAAGGGCGAGAGTCGGTGGGGGAGGGCGGCAGAGGGGGCTCCGTTGGGAAATCGTTAACGGACTGCGACATGACGGGACTCTCCCGAGGGACTGTCACGGCTGGCTCCATTCCCGACGATGCTGCCCGTGATTTGCGTGATGACTTCGCGGCGCTACTACATCCAACGCCGTCCGATCGTGCCGCGGGGCCACCGAGCGAGGAGGTTGGCGGTGGTAGGCGCCACGGTTCCGGAGAGCCGGGTAGCTCGGTGACCGAAGGGCCCGCGCCATGATGCAGCCTATCCCAGTTGTCAGATATTGTGGGATACGGCGAACACATATGGGGCATCTCCTGGGTTTCGGTGAAGGTGAAAGGCGAGCGCGAGCGCCGTTGCCTGGGTTCGCGGAGCTGCCCCTCGCCCCGGCCCCAGACAATGCCACTAGCCAACTGGATGAAGCTATCCAGACTCCGTGGCCGTCAAGACCAGAGGGCTGGATCGTGCGGACATGGTCCAGGAACTTGTATACCGGATGCTGGAAGGTGAACTAAAATCCAGAGCCCGAGCTGAGGAGGTCTCTGCGGCCTTTAGGACTGATTTCACGTAAGGGAGTTCTGTCTATGTTGTCATGTTTCAGTGAGGCGAATAAATAGCCCCTGTCTGGGCTCATCTCCGCCCTGATGTAACTCGATAAATGTCGATTGCTTGAAACACGGGCCCCTATCTCATGCTAGATACAGAAAAGGCACACACCAAAGCATCCAAGGCGGTGATAAAAGCCACAACACCTCACCCCCCCTTACCGTCCTCTCTACGGCCACAAGATATCCCTCGCAGCCCCCAGATCAGCAATCTTCTGGGCCAGCCGCTCGCGGTGCTCCCTAATGCGCGGCGACTCGCCCGCGATGCTCTCGAGCTGCTCCGGCCGCAACCCAATCACCCACTCCTGGCTGAGCACCCCCAGCGGCGTCGATGGTCCAAACAGGAGGCGGTAGTTGACCGCCTGGTTGAGCACGTTGTCGACGAACCGCTTGCGCGCAATGTCGTAGTAGGCGCTGAGGTCGTCGTGCATCCTCTCGACCACCTCCTCCGTGTTGGACTGCTTCTCTGTCGCGCCCCGGACCTGCTGGATATTAACCATGCCGAACTCGTCATGCAGCTCCTCCAGCCGCTCGGCGATGCGCTCGCCGCGGCGCTGCTGCCGGATCTCGTTGAAGTGGCGGTCCAGCGTGTACGGCTTGTTGTTGCGCTCGGCCGACGCGAGGAACTCGGCCGCCTCCATGCCGGCCTTGTACCGCGCGAGCACCTCGTCGAGGATGGCGGATCGCAGCTCGCGGCGCACACCGGGATCCGCGCAGGCGTCGCGCAGCGCCGCGTCCATGAAGCGGTGGATCGCGACGATGACACTACTCACGAACGCCGTGCTCATGCCGGGCCACTTGCTCGACTGCTCCTGCCAGGCGCCCGCCCAAACCGCGCTGTTGACGGTGCTCAAGTCCATCGCACGCGACCGCCCGTACAGGCCTCCGATCCACTTCATGATGTCGTCCTCCGGATCCTCAAAGTTGTATTCGTAGGCGATAACGCCCTCGAGCTCAGGAAAGTCCTCGGGGTCGATATCCTGAGCAAACTGCAGGATCATATCCGCCGTCGAACCGTCCTGCGGCTGGGGCTTCTCGCTCTCCCCCCCCTCGTCCGACTCATCGACGGCCTCAAACCGCCGGACGGCCGCTCTGTCCTGAAAGTCTCTGCTGAACGCATCCGCCAGGTGGACCACCTGCGTCACGAGCCGCAGCTCGATCGAGCTCTCAAACGCCGCGTCACCGGCGTACTGCGCCTCGAGCGCCTGCTGCACGCGCGCCTGGAACTGCCCGGCGATCCTGCTCAGGAACCGGCGCTGCTCGTACTCGTCCTTGCGCGACGGGCCGAGGCCCGTCCGCTCCGCCTCTGCGTCGCGCAGCATCGTCCCGATATCCTTGCGCAGGCCCGGGAACTCGCGCCGGGCCATCTCGCCCAGTAGCTCGGTGAGGCGCGCCTTGAGCGCCCGCACCCCGACCCGCTCCGGCGGGAGGGTGTTCCAGGGCGCCTCGCGGAACAGGTCCTCGCGGTGGCCAAAGTCGGCGTCGCCCTGGTCCGCGCCGCGGCTCCGCACGAGGTAGTAGCCGAGCGTGAGCGGCTTCTTCCGGCCGCGGACGATGTTGCAGACGGCGGCCTGCGCGCTCGGCTCCATCACCAGGTCGGGTTTGGTCAGGATGCCCAGTGTGCGCTCGCCGTCCTTGTCGTACTCGGCCGCCATGGTCAGGATCTCCTGCGTCGACACGTCGACGTTGCTTGGCAGCACGGCCAGGATGACGGTGCGGCTGTCCTGGATGTACCACCGCACCATGTTCATGACCATGGCCATGTCCTCCTTGGTCGTGATGCCCTCGGTCGGGGTGCGGAAGATGCCCGGCACGTCGATCACGGTCAGGTAGTCGACCGCGGGGCCGCAGATCTCGATCTTGAGCACATCGAGGCTGAACACGCTTCCTCCGCCGCCGCCGCTACCACCTCGGGAATCGAGCTCAGAGGGATACTCGACGGATTCATCGTCGGACGGATAGCTCAAGTCGGGATTGCTCCGCATCCGGATGCCCATCCTCTCGTTGACCTGGCCACGGGCGTCAGTCCACCTATTCCTCAACAAAAAGGGGGGAGAAACCCCGCTTCAACTTAACTCACCTCCTCCAAAATCCCGGGGAACCTCTCCCGAAACTCGGCCTGCGAAAGCGCATCGGTGCGGTACGCCTCGACGTGCTTCTTGTGCGCCGGCGTCGCGTTCGGGCCCGGGATAATGCTGACCTCGACGCTGGACACGTCGTCGCGCCGCTGCGTGATCTGGGTGGCGTAGCGCGTGCAGAGCTCCACGTCGCGCGGGAACGGGATGCCCGTCAGGCTCTCGAGGAGAGACGACTTGCCCGAGCTTTGGTCGCCCACAACGACGAGCTGTTGTTTTACGATGCTGTTAGTTTTGGTCTCGAGAGAAGTGCCAGGACGGGCTGGAAAGGGGGTCTAACCTGAGGCAGCGGGACATGCTTGCCGATGTTGATCTCGCGGAGCTTGTCGATCTTGCGCAGGAGCGCGTCGCTGAGAAGCAGGTCCTGCTGGGAGGACTCCGAGTCCACCGCCATGCCGTTGTGAAGTTAAGAGAATACCCTTCAGTTCGTGGGGCCGGGGGTGAGAGGTATGTTTTTGAACAGCCCTGTTGTCTCCAGGCCGCTCTCATACAAGGTGAAGAAGGAAGTGTGATGGCTTGGATGACCTGTCAAGAGACTCTGGCGTAGTAGGGGTCAATCAGAGAAGACATCCAACTTCCTCCCTCCCCCCTCCTTTTTATACATCTTTCCCGCCATTTTCTCCAACATCCCTCCTCGCCCCTCCCCTCTCGACCCCCTCACAAGGCTGCGTGCCGTCCTCATGGGGCAGACTGAAAGCTCCGGCCGCAGGGCGGCGAAACGCAGCCCGGCGCAATGGGCCTGAAGGCAGATGCGCTTATAGTTGGCCTCATTGCATCGATATGCATGCGGTTAACCGCCTGGCTCGCGCTCAGGGAGTTGGGATTGGGGTGGCTGAGTGAGGTTGATTGGCCGCCGGGTTGGTTGGCGCAGCGCATGTTGATGGCGCAGCATGTTCAAGCGGCCGCTCTTGGAATAAACGCCCGGCCTGTAACAGCCTTGCTTGGCACAGACCGCGAGTTATCAAGCACCAAGCCGCAGCCTTGCGATAGCTCGTTTCAGGGGAGAGGGCGCTGCAGGTCGTGCGTTGGGTCGTGTCGTTGGCGATCAGCTTGCATCTTGGCAGGCTTTCTTTCAGGTCTTGAATCCATGCTGAAGTGAGGTGTAATTCAGGGGTGGTTGTTGTTGGGGGGGGCCGGTGTAAGTCGGACCCTACATGTTTGTGTCCCCATGTTCATCTACCTCCACCATCGCCCTTGCCATCCTTCTGCCCTTGTCACGGTCTTCATCTTTCTGGATGCTCAGCCCGTAGGCAGCGAGAAACTTGAATTGTCGTTTTTGTTTGGCAGAACGCCAAAACCTAGCCCCCAATCCCAACATGTGCTGCGGTGCCTCCCCGCGTCCACCTCATTTCTGCAGCCGCCCATGTGCAATAAATAAAACGTGATGGCCAGCTGGCAAAAAGAACTCGCTAGCCGCTCCAACCACACTGTCCGAGCCTTCGCGGAACGCATCGTGATCCTGCAGTAGGCAACCACAGCCCCCCCCCAAACAGCCGCCTGCAACGGCTGTCGTGTTGCCACGAGAGAGGTCAGGATACTACGTATCGACAGGCAAGCGATCGGTTGTCCTACAGGTCTAACACAAGCGATATCCTCTTGTTTCTAACTTCGAGGCAGCCTTCGACGCTCCATCACTGCGTACGAGTGGGTACACGAGCCTTGCGGCGGAAAACATTCTCGAAGCCCTGTTTGGGGGGGAGGCGAGCTGTCCTCCATCTCGAAGCTCGTGGGTCACCCTGTCCGGCTGTGGAAGTCGGACGATATTTCCGAGTGGTTGGATCCGCCGGGGTGGGAAAAGACTGGTATGTGCGCGGACAGCAACCAGAATGCAGCATTTCTGATGATGGAGACGGATCCCGACACGGACGGCTAGGGCTGGGCTCCGCCGCGATGGCAGATAGACCTCGGCGACGTGCTGGTGGTGGGAGACGAAAGCCAGGAGCTGGCCATGGAGGATGTTGCCTTGCTTTCTTGTTTCTGCAGGAAGAAGTTGCAGCCCCTGTTCGAAGATTCTACGGGCCGTGGGCTGGTGCCGCGGCCGAAGGAGGAGGTCCTTGAGTATATGACAAGGGAGAATATGGAGAGATTCAGAGAGGAAGCTCGTCAATGGATGGCTGAAAGGTAGCACGTGGCGAAAGTGGTGGGCGTTTGTTTCTACGACTTGTCTTCATGGTGCGAGGGGAACAAACCTTTACGCAGGTTGCGTAATGTAGCATTGAGCGATGGGAGGAAGTAGGGTTGGTCAGCGCCTTGGCAGACCCAGACCAAGCATTACTCTTGTATATATATATGTACAGGCTCTCGCAACTGGGCAACTACCTGGCTATCCTCGCGGGGTACCAACCAAAACCACAAAGCGTTTGTCTAGTCGTTAGTCTCTCCGTCGCCGACGCCCCAGGTAAACAAAACCCCCAAGACCGGCCGCCACTCACTCATCATGTATGTATGTACAACATGCACGCCCCTTCCGACATCTCACCCAACTCCATACCCCTGACAAAAAAAACACCAACATCTATCATCATACTACAGCCATAACCCAATACTCATCATCCACAATCATCACAAAACCACCCGCTCCCTCTATCTACACCGCCTGACTATACCCTCCCCCAAGGTACCCCCTCCTCCCCTTCCCATACCTCCACCACTTCCTCGCCTCATCCGCCCAAAACACGCCACTACACAGCACCACCAAGCCCATCAGATCCCTCCACCCGAGCGCCTCCGTCTGAAACACCTCCTGCAGCCACGGCAGATACACCACGGCCAACTGCCCCATCAAACTCCCCGCCACCGCCCAGTTGAACAGCGCGTTACTCAACAACCCCACCTCGCCGCGCAGCACCGACTTCGACTCGGACCGGCACGTCAGCGCGTTGAACATGTCGAACAGCACGAAACACGTGAACGTCATGGTCGTGTCACGCCGCGTCACCTGCCCGTCGTCGAGCATCTCGTGCGTGTAGACCAGCATCGTGCCAGCCATGATGATGGCGGCTTGCGTGAGCACGCGCGTGAGGAGGGGGCGGGTGAGGACCGCGTCGCCCCGCCGCCGGGGAGGGCGGTTCATGACGTCCTTGTCGACGGCTTCGACACCGAGGGATTGCGCGGGGGGGCCGTCCATGATAATATCTGCAAGGGGGGGTGGGGTTAGTTGACAATTCGGGGTGGGGGTTGAG
>MU855403.1:0-40614 GCA_033296695.1 Staphylotrichum tortipilum | reverse complement strand
GGGGGGGGGAGCTTACTGAGCCAGAGGATCTGCATCGCGTTGAGCGGGGACTTGAAGCCCAGCGCGGTGCAGAGCAGGACGAGAGAGAGGCCGGCGGCGCTGGTGGAGAGCTGGAAGGTCAAGAAGTTCTGGATGTTGTTGAAGATGGCCTTGCCCTCTTCAATGGCGTGGAGGATGGTGGAAAAGTCATCGTCCGTCAGGATCATGTCGGCCGCCTCCTTGGCGACGTCGGTGCCATGCATGCCCATGGCGATGCCAATATCGGCCTTTTTGAGGGCTGGCGCATCGTTGACCCCGTCTCCCGTCATGGCGACAATATCGCCGCGGGACTGCAGGGCCCTGATGATTTTCATCTTGTGGTCGGGGTTTGTCCGGGCAAAGATGGTGGTGTGGTCCATGGCGCGCGCCAGGTCCTCTTCAGACATGGCGTCGACCTCGTCGCCTCGGAGGACCGGCTTGATGGTGATCTGGTTCGACGTGTGTGCCGTCGGGGTAGCCACCGCCATCCCCAGCTGCTTCCCGATCGCAAGCGCCGTGGTCTCGGCATCGCCTGTGATCATGATCACCTTGACCCGGCCGCGCATCAACTTCCTAATTGAGCGCCCCACGCCGGGCCGAGGGGGGTCGCTCATACCAACCAGACCGGCGAACGAGAGGCCCTTGTACTGTTCCTCAACTCCGTGGTGGTGGATCGGGCTCTCGTCGCCGGGTGAGCTGCTCCTAGCAGCAGCCCTGCTGGCTCTCGATCTCGTGACGGGCCCGCTCGCAAACGCCAAAACGCGGAGGCCCTGGGCCGCCATCTGTTCGGCCGCCTGCAGGGCCTCTTGCCGGCGGGTAGAATCGAGGACGATCTCGCGGCCATCCTTAGTGACATACGTGTCGCATGCCTCAAGCACCTTGTCGATGGCGCCCTTCATGTAGGCAAACTCCTTGTCACTCTTGCCCCCCTCGGAGCCGATCGTGACGCCCATCCACTTGCGCTCTGAGCTGAAGGGCGTCTCGCACACCCGGTGCCCGATCGAGTCGCGGACGTCGTGTTCCTTGAACCGATCCAGGAGATCCAGCATGGCCACGTCGGTGGGCTGGCCAACCCACCGTGTGTATGTGGACGTGTGGCCCCTGCTCTGGGTCGAGGAGAGCACGGCCCTGGTGGCGGCGCCGTTTTCAGTGTACTTGCGGGCGAGGCGCGCATTGTTAGCGATATTGCCAATGCGCAGGATCCTGTGCGTGGCAGGATCAAGCTTGGTCTCGGCCTCCTCCTCGTCCGACTCGACATTGAACGGTTCCTCCTTGCCAAAGAACCACATCTTGGCGGTTGTCATGTGGTTCATGGTCAGTGTGCCTAGAAAGCGTTAGCATCGCCCAGCTCCTCGAGTTGGTCCGAAGGTCCCTGCATACCCGTCTTGTCCGTGCAGACGACGTTGACCGAGCCCAGGGTCTCCACCTTGGGCATCCTGCGCACAATGGCGTTGTGTTTGGCCATCCTGTGGACTCCCAGGGCGAGGGTGACGGTAACGATGATCGGGAGGCCTTCCGGAATGGCTGCGACGGCAAGAGAAATGGAGATGGTAAAGATTTCGAGGAGCTTCTTCCCCTGAAACCAGCCGATGAGCGAGATCAGGCCGATGATGACAAAGGACGCCTTGCTCAGCTGAGACCCCAGTTCGTCCATCGAGATCTGCAGCGGCGACCGGGGGCTCTCGGTCCCCGAGACGCTCGTGGCGATGGTGCCAAAGTGTGTGTCGCCGCCGGTAGCAAACACGATACCCTGCCCGTGCCCGGACTTCACCAGCGTTCCCATGTAGGCGATGTTTTGCGGCCCGTCGTGGTCGGCCTTGGCGCCGCCAGCTCCAAAGGTAGGCTGGGGCGGCTGCAGGGAGGCGTTTCCATAGCTGGGGAGGCCGAGTGCGCGGCGTGGGCGCGTGTTCGCGGTGACCCTGACGGGCTCGTTCTCTCCGGTCAGATTCGAGACGTCGATGGTCAGATCGGCGGCTTTGGTGACGCGAATATCGGCGGGGATACGGTCGCCGGTGGTAAACAGCACGAGGTCGCCCGGCACCAGCTGCGCAGCCATGACCTTGGACGAGGTTGCCTCCAGGACCTCCTCTTCCGGGGTGACGGAGCCGGAGCTCTCGGGCAAGTCGGGGGTCTTGTCGCCGGCCCCGGGCCAGACGGGCGACCGCGAGCCCGGGGTGGCCTTGGACGATGCCTGCTTGCGCACGAGGTGGGCATGGTTGGGGACGAGGTGATTGAGGGCCTCGATGGACTTTTCGGAGCGGTATTCCTGGACAAAGCCGACGCTCACGACGATGGTGACAGCGACGGTGATGCTCACAGCATCGTCCATGTTCCCCACCAGGACGGATGCGCCGGCAGAAACCAGGAGCAGGAGGATCAGGGGCTCCTGGAACTGCTTGATGAATCGCAGCCATATCGGCTCGGGCTCGTCGTGGGGGATCTCGTTGGGGCCGTAGTCGCGTAACCTCGAGAGGGCTTCGGCGGGCGTGAGGCCGTGGGTCAGCGACGTTTTTTGGCGGGCGGCGACTTCGATCGGGGTCAGGGACGCGTATTCGTCGGCGACGCTCTGTTTCCATGTCGTCGTTAGCCCATCGTCCTGCGCGCGACCGGGCCGTCGCGGGCTTACTCTTGACTGCGCCGACGTGGTCCGCGGGCTCAGCTGGGGCGAGGCGGACCACGAGCGCTCGGCTTGCGCCGAGACTGGCGCTGACCCGGGCGCGGGCGAGTTCTGGTAGATCGGCAGGGCATCGCCGTCGTCTTTGCGCCCGAATCGGTCCATGTTAGAGGGAGGGAGAGGAAGGGAGGGGGCGGCAGCGAGAGCCGCAGGAAGAGGTGGGCGCAAGAGACCCCGGGCGGGAGTCGATGGGCCAACCGAACGTCATCAATGGGTTGCAGCGACGGGCCGCGAGGGCCAGCAGAGAGAGAGATCTGACGGGGTTGTGGGTGAGGGAGGCGAGCGAGGAGGGACTCGCAGGGCGGCGACTCGGTTCGAACGAACAAACGAGGAGTAACGGAGGTTTCTGAGTTTAATAATCAATACATCAAAAGCGAAGCAACGACATTGCCGCGGCGGGAAACCGTGTGGTGTTCCAGATGGAGGCGTGTCCCTGGGGGGGAGGTGGAAATCTGGACCAACGCCGAGACTGGATTGCTTGTGGAACGTGTTTTATTCCCGGGTTGCCATCCCCCATCCCAGATCCCCCATGGCCCCTGTTCGCCGCCCTTTGTGCAGGGGAGCAGGGGGGAGCCAGGAACGGCGGGCCAGCTCCTTGGGGCTTGGCCGCATGGCGAGGGACAGATCCCGACCCGCGCAGAGATGGCGTCACATTGCCGCTGCACTGACACTGACACGGAAACGAGCAGCAAGACAGGAAGACACTGGCTGGGACCTGTTCCAATCCGTAATCCGCGTGCCGACCATTCAAACAAGCATCCGGAAACAAACTGGAATGGAGGAATGGAGCATCTGAGCACGGGTAGACAGACACCCAATCATCATCACCTGACATCGATTCGGATAGCTGCCTGGGTTTGTCTCTCTCAATCCCCAGGAGCTTTCATGCTCCAATCATGCCAGGACGCCATGGGCCGACCGAGTCTCCATGCCACGCACGACTCGGGGCTCCCTTGAGGCGGTCTGGGAGTGCGACTCGAGTGGACAGACCGGCACACAAAAGACGGGTCAACAGAGCAGCAGACAAACGGAGGGATGGCATGATGGCCGATTCTGGAGCTGCAATCTGGATTCGTGCAGGTGTGCGTCGTGCTGCAGCACAAATTAACAACAGCTGGCTGCTTGGTGCTGCTGCATCCCAGGCGACACCAAGCCACGTGACTCGCTGCCTGCTGGCACCTCGTAATCGCTGGCGGGATTGGCTGGGCATTTGGTGCATTTGGCGGTGGCTGGTGGGGCAGACCCGCCCCAGCCTCTTAAATTTCGCAGGGGCTTGATTTTGCTGCGAGCGGCCCAAGCACCTCCATCCCCGACGACTCAACCCTCTCAACCCTCTCAACCCTCCCTCTCTTTTGCAACTCGACATCCCGACCCTCGCCGCCCCCCCATCGCGACACCATCGCTTCCTCCCTGCGATCGCGCTCGGTCTGCAGCCCATTGCCCTGCTTGCCGGCCTTTTTTTGCGACCTCCTCCATCTTTTTTTTTTCAATTGCGCCCCGCGACAGGCTTCGCGCCATTGCCCAAACAACGCAGACCACAGCACGCGTCGGCCCTTGTTTACCTCGACCTGCACCTGAACCACCACCACGCCTCCCCCCCATCTCCGCCGCCCCACCACGTCGCGTCACGTCGCCCTGTCTCGCGCCTGGCCTGCCACCCCGCCATATCTACCTACCTTGCTTGGCTTGCTCGATAATTGCTGCTGTATCTCTGCTGCGCGCTGTTGTTGATTCCCACCCGTTGCTGCTGCCGCTGCCGCTGCCGCCGCCGCCGCCATGTTCTGGTCGGGGACACTGCTGAGTGCCACCGGCCCTTTGGCCAAGGCCTGGCTCTCCGCCAACCAGGAGCGCAAGATCTCCAAGGTCCAGATTCTGCAGCACAACCTCCAGGACAGCGTCGACGCCATCATCGCCCCCAATGACGCCCCCCTCGCCCTGCGCCTCAGCGGCCAGCTGCTGCTCGGCGTCGTGCGCATCTACAGCCGCAAGGCGCGCTACCTCCTCGACGACTGCAACGAGGCCCTGATCAAGATCAAGATGGTAAGACCCTCCTCCCTCGGACACGTCCCCGAGCTAGCTCGCTGACGCGTCCCCAGGCTTTCCGATCCACCGGCAACCACGACATCCCCACCAACCTGCATGCGACGACAAAAGAATCGCTCATGCTTCCCGATACCATTACCCCATATGATAACCTCGATTTGCTGCCGCCCCCGAGCGCCGAGTTCCTCACCTCGCAGCTCGAGGAGGTGACCGCGACTCCGATCAGCAGCCGAAAGTCCGCCGTCCGCCCCAGCCACCGCGACATCAACCTGCAGGAGGACTTCAACAACAGCCAGTTCCTCCAGGATACTGCCGGAGATGACGACGAGCTGGCTCTCGCAAACATGGACGATTTGGACTTGGAGCTCGACTTTGGCATGGATATCGACGACCGCCCGTCCAAGTTCATGGACAAGAGCGTTGAAATTGGCAGAGATGCGCCCGCGGCGAGGCCCGTCGACGAGGACATGTTCAGCGAGCTGGACATGGGCGGCCCGAGCAAGGATCGCCACGCGCGCGAGGCGTCTTTGGGTCTGGATCTCGACTTTGGTGATGGCGTTCACATTGCCGACGACGAGGGCGATATCCAGATGGGCGACGACGACCTGCAGTTCAACGTCGGGGATGAGTCCGCCATGCCTGGCGCCGGCCGCCCCGATATGAGCCGTGCCCGCATCTCCGAGTCCCCGCTCTCCGACATCGACGAGGACTTTGCCAAGGAGGTGGAGATGGAGTACAGCCGCCACGTGAACACCGACATGTACGAGCCCGGCGATGACCCGACGGCCGAAACCATCCAGGCGCCCCAGCGCCAGAAGAAGAAGAAGCTGCTCCAGCCCGACGACCAGACCATGCTGTCCAACGCTCAAATCAAGGAGCAGCAGGCGAAGCGCGACAACATCCTGAAGCCGCAGACCTTCCTCACCCACGACCCCTACATTGTCGGCCTGATGGATATGCACAAGAACGGTGGCTTTGTCGCTAACATCCTGTTTGAGGGCCGCAGCGAGGGCTGGGCGCCCGAGCTAAAGGGGCTTCTTTCCCTTGGTTCGATCCGGCCCAATGACCTGAAGAGGAAACGGGACAGCGGCGTTGCCGATATCGATAGCGAGGATGAGCATCACGCGTCCAAGTCGCCTCGCCTGGAGCTTCCCGAGGACGAGACCGTCCTTGGCCTCGACGGGACCGTCGCTGGGAACCAGAGCGTTGCCGCGGACGGCACCGTTCTTGAGATCCCCGCCGACGAGACTGTCGTCTTCCACGACGACGACGAGAACGAGCAATCTAGGGAAGGCGCGCCCGCCAGCCCCATGCCCAACTTTGACGAGACCACCATGCCCCTCGTGCACCCCTCCGACAGCGGACCCGTGTCCATCGGCACTAAGCACGCCGTGCACATCCTCCGCGACCTCTTTGGCGCCGACGCCGCCACCAACGCCGACAAGCGCAAGAAGACGGCCGTCGTCTTCCAGGAGCTCCTGCCCGAGAAGAAGACCACCAAGGCCGACGCCACCAAGATGTTCTTTGAGTGCCTCGTGCTCGCCACAAAGGACGCCATCAAGGTCGAGCAGCCCGAGGGCTCCCTCGGCGGCGCCATCCGCGTCCGCGGCAAGCGCGGTTTGTGGGGCGACTGGGCCGAGCGCGAGGCTGGTGGCGAGGCCGCCCGCGAGCAGCCCCAAGAACACCGGCCCGAGCCTGCTGTTCAGTCGTCGGCCGCCGTGGCTGTCGAGGCGTAGGAGCCTGATGCTGTGTCGGATGCTTCTTGAGAGCACCATGCTGCCTGTTTAATACTCTTTTTCTTGGGAGTCTGGTTCTTTGTACAGCATATCTCTTGTGTTGTTGCCTCGGTTGGCGGCATACTCGGGTTGGTTGGGAATGGTGGGTCGTCGTTTTTGTTTTGGGATGTTGTTTCTTCCTTCTTTCTTGGTCGTCAACACGACCAAGTGGCGTTTGGCGCTCTGGAAGACTGGGAGATACCATTGGTGGAAGGGGACTCAGTCGGGGTTGGTTGGTTGGGAACAAAATTTGTACGGGATTATTGTTCGTCCTGGACGAGGGCACATGTTGTTTGTGATAGTCTTGTTTTTGGTGGGGAGGTGAGCATTGGGTTGGGGGTATTGATTATTTGGCACTCAGGTTGCTGCTCTGTTTTGTGTTCTTGGGTTCTTGAAGGTGGACGGTCAAGCGAAGTAGTAGTGGTGGTAGGATACATGCAGCTTGCACGTATCTGCTTAGATAGCACTTGAATCAAGACAATTGTAGTTATTTTCCCTGTTATCGAGATCGTGATGCAGTTGGGCGGTTGCAAAGTTTGTGCTATTTTGTTGTCGAGATACAATTCCAGAGAAGCCCCCTACCGAAGGGCTCACACCCGGACAATCTTTCAAGCTAGATTCTTCGTTTGATGGCCTCGTCGATAACAGGCTTGCTTTTCTTGGCTCATACCGCTCGATGTCTGCTTATTCCAGCGTCAACTCCTTAGCCTGCTCCACAAGCTGCTGCTCGTCCTCGACCCCCGAGTACTTGTTGATCCATCCAAGCACCTCGCGGTGCCAGACGAGCGAGTTCTCGTGCTTCAACACCCACTTTTTGTCTTGTCGTTAGCCATCATCTCCCTGCTCTCTCAACTCAGGGGAGTAGAATTAGGGGCGGAGAAGGGTAGCGGGGAGTACTTACGTGGTTCTCGTCAGGGAACACGAGCAGCTTGCTCGGCACCTTCTTTGCCTGCAGGACGTTGAAAGCAGCCAGGCCCTCGGTGATGGGCAGGCGGTAGTCGAGTTCGCTGTGGATGATCTAGACCAGACGACATCCTGTCAGTCACCCAAACACCACAACTCAGGGGCAACTGCCCAATCAACCGTTGAGGGGGATGAACTAACCAACTGCGGCGTCGCCCACTGGTCGATGAACCGCGCGGGATCCCACTTCTCGTACGCCGCGCGGTTCTCCTCGATCGTGCCCTCAAAGTCGTGGATGGGGAAGAACAGCTCCTCGGTGGTCCACTGGTTCAGCGTGCTGTACACGCCGTCGTGGCAGGCGAGGGCCTTGAACTTGCGGCCGAGGGGCTGGCCTTGGATCCAATCTTTGCGTGTAACTCGTCAGCAACCAACCCTATCATAACCACAACAAGACGGAAAGAAACTCACTGATCATAAACCCCCCATAACTCGCCCCCAACGCAACCGCCCTATCGGCATCCACCTCGGGCATATTCCCGCCCACAACCCACTCCCAGCACGCCTCCAAATCCCTGTACGGCCGGCCGCCCCAGTCCCCCGTGATCCCGTCCTGCAGCGCCATGCCATACCCCGTGCTGCCCGTCGGGTTGGGACAGACCACCACATACCCCTGTTCGGCGAACACGGCCGGGTTCCAGCGC
The DNA here is from genome assembly GCA_033296695.1 of Staphylotrichum tortipilum. NCBI lineage: Eukaryota > Fungi > Ascomycota > Sordariomycetes > Sordariales > Chaetomiaceae > Staphylotrichum > Staphylotrichum tortipilum. The sequence continues at coordinate 32,500 of MU855403.1, read as the reverse complement.
GTGCTCCACGCGTCGAGCCAGGCGCCCTGCGGCCCGCCGTGGATGAGCATGCAGAGCGGGTATTTCTTGCCGCTCCCCGGGGAGAAAGTGGACGGCCGGACGACGAGGGCGTGGACATCGTAGCCGCCGTCGCTGGAGGTCGCGGGGAAGGTGATGGAGGAGACGCTGGCGCGGGAGAGGCCGAAGGAGCGGCCGTGTTTGGAGGCGGAGGAGATAACCGTGTAGGTGTTGGCGTGCGGGTGGGTGGTGGAGTAGCAGGAGTTGTCGACGAGGGAGGTGGTGGTGACGAAGAGGGTGTCGTTACCGTCGGTGGCGGGGAGGAGGTGGAAGGTGCTGACGCTGCCGTCGGGGGTTGCAATGGGGGTGGGGAGGGAGGTGCCGGCGTCGGACGGGGTGGACGGGAGTTGGAAGATGAGGGTGCGGCCGTGGTCCTCGGCCGTGACGTAGAGCGTGGCGTCGTCGTGGCTCCAGAGGATGGACTCGGGTCGCGCGTCCCAGCCGCCCTCGCCGTCGGGCGTGGTGTAGAATTCTTCGACGGCGTCGGGATTGTTGATGTCGGGCACCACGAGGAGGCGCGGCTTGTCGGACTCGTACTGGTTGCTGCGCATGCGCGTGAAAGCGACCTTGCGGCCGCAGCTGGAGAAGACGGGGCTGTTGGAGTAGCCCTCGAGGCCGGGCGTCTTGATGATCCGGGGAGCCGCAGGAGCGGACTCGGTGAAGGTCTTCAGGGGAACAAAGTAGAGGTCCGTCTTGGTGTACATGGCGTCGTTAAGCTCGGGGTCCTTGGCCACGAACACCAACCCCTCCGGGCCAATGTCAAAGTCACCGGTGCCTCCGAATGGGGGAACTGGCGAGGAGAGGGGGGTCCCAGCCAGGGCGTTGGTGAGAGCATCGCCACTGAGCGAATACTGTCCATCCTTCTTCTCGAGGGCACCGTAGAAGATGGAACTGCTGTTCTGGGTGTTCCAGGCATCCCAATGGCGGACGAAGAGAGTGGTGTAAACCTTGGCACTGGAGTGTGCCTTCTTTTCGGTGGCGGGGTTGACGAGGTGGCCGTCACGGGTCGCCAGAGCCGAACAGGCCAGCGCGACGGTGCCGTCGGCGAGCTTCTTGACTTTCAGGTTGGAAATAGGGCCCTTGATGGAACCAGCCTCATACGCCCTGGACGTGATGGTTGTGTAATGTGAGCACAAGCAAGCGTGAGATGTCAGACGTACGGTGCGATGACTTACGGCGCCTCTGGGGACCCAACACGCTGAACGATGAGGGTGGTGCTGCCGCTGCCACCGCTCTTTAGGTAAATGACCTCGTCGTCACTCAGCCAGACGGGCTCGCTGGCGCCGGCCTCCTCGACAAGGCTTTGCGAGTCTCCCGAGGCGATGTCGAGGATCCTGATCTGGGCCGTCTTCTTGTGGTCGTGGAACGAGTATGTTGACACCTTGCTTCACAGTAAGCGGTCTGATTGACGCAACAGTAGCCTCCTATGCCATTGATCGAGTACTGACCGAGTACAGAGCAAGCGTCCCCGCAGGATTGGGAACGCCAGGTGAGCGGCGGGGAGCCGAGAGCATCACCTCGGGAGTGAACTTGGTTGCCGTGAGCGTCATGTTGTTACTATCCAGTTTTGCTGTAGCCGAGTGGCAGATCGGAACGTAAAGATTTCAGGGGGGTTATCCAACCACAGTTTGGTTGGAAACAGAGTTATGTACAGAGAGATGCTGAAGGATGAAGGAGGCGAGACGGTTGATGTCTTTGGATGGTGTGGTGAGGTGAGTGAGTGAGGGGCATCGAGCTACCAGAGTGGCCCCGCCTTTGACGAGAAGCTCCCGTGTAATTAACGAGGCGGGTGACCGGAATAGGCAGGCCAGCTGTGACGCGTGTTGCGTGCTCGTGCTCTTGCTCGGACGCCGAGCATCCCTTCTTGAAGCAGCAGCTGCTGGTCTCGCTGATGCTCAACAGAGCGTCAGTTTGGTTCAATGCACCTCACACAGACCTGGAATTTCATCCAAGGCTGTCTGGTGTGAGCATCAACCGCCACCGTTACCCAAACAACCCGCTTGTTGGGTCCCTAGAGAACCAACGGCATGGACATGCTCTGCAGTGGTGTGATTTTGCCATATGCGCTCACACGAGTTAAAAAGTCCCAGCTATGCAAACCTTCATCAAATGGTCCTCCAACCTCTTAACCGTCAACTCCGTAATCCTATATCCGGGTATGCCCCCCAGTTTGTATATCCGACCGCAAGTAGAACGCCATGCCCCTGCCCAACACCACTCTCATGCCCATCGCCTTCGTCGGGGTATCACTTCCTCGCCCCAAAGCTCGTCCTAACCTTCTTCGTCTCCCTCCCGTCCGTCTCGCTGTCCTCTGCCGCCGCATTCTTCTTGCTGCTCTTCTTCAACGCCCCCGTCCTCCCTCCGCCGCCGCCGGCGCTGTTCGGCGTGGGCGCGCCTGATGGGCCATCACGGCCCCCTCCAAAGGTGCTCGACATTGGCGTTGGTGCGGGCGTAGAGCCGGGTGTTTGCGAGTCCTGCTTGTGCGAGGGAACCAGAGTCAGCTCGGTCATGTTGTTGCAACCCACCTAAGGAGCCAGAAACCAGAGAAAATGGAAGCAGGAAACATATATGGGAAGACGTACCGCCGCTGCAGGGTTATACGACACCGAGCTCCGCGAGAAGACGCGGTTCAGGTCCGCGAGCCCCGTCTTCCGCCGCTGCGCGACCGCCGCATTGGCCCCCTTGACGTAGTTGTCGAACCCAATCACAATGTTCCCGCTGGGCGTTGCCTCAAGGTAATCCGACTCCTTTGTCGCGATGTGCTCTTCCGTCGAGGCCTGTTCTCAGTGCGTGGATCGTCAGCTCGGTGTTGCCTGAAGAATGGGGAGGGGGCTGGCAGGCCAACATACAAGCTTCTTTTCCAGCGCCCTCCGCCGCCCAATCAACTCTTTTAGATGCTGCCTCTGCTTCTCGTAGAACGGGATCCCCGCTGCTGATGACGAGCCCATGTCACCGTTGGTGCCGTTAGGCCCGCTGTTCTTGCCGACGCCGGGCGCTGCGCCTTCCGTCATTGTCGCGGCTCTGGTGCAATTGGAGTCGTCGTAGATGCTGAGGTTCTTCGTCGCGGCGCTGAGATCGAGGAAGTCGAGCCAGCTGTTGTCTTGTTGCCGAGGGTTCGTGCTGGAGGGTGGAGGAGCAAAGGGACCGCTACTGGCTCGCACGGCCGCCTCGCCAGATCCCCAACCAGGTCCCGCTGGACGCGCCCCGCGACCGCCAATGAGCGCGCAGAACACCCCTGCCTCGCACTGTGCCACGATCATGGCAGGCCGAGGGCAGGCATCAAGTCGATGATCTTGTCAAGAGGCTGGAGAACAGGAACTGGCAAGATCAAGGAGTCGGTGGTATTATCGCAATCATCACATCTCGTAGTTTTGTTGTTGCTGTTGCCGTTTTTGCTACTGCCATGGGAACACCATGCCCAGCAAAGAAACAACAGATGGAAGCAGGAGCAAGAGTTAACCATGGGTCGGAGGGAGGGCAGCCGAATCTGATACACACAGCTCAGAAAGAAATCCGTCTATTTTTTTTCAGGAAGCGAAGGAACATGTTGTGCAAGGCTAGTAGACAGAGCTGCGCTGGGCTCAGAAAAATCTGCTCGCGTTTCCTCGACCAGGATGACCGACCCTCGAGAGTTTCTGCGTGCTTGATCCAGCAAATTTTGGGGGTTCAGGGGCTTGATCTCACAAATCCCAGATTTCAGGTCCTCGACCAAGCCGGTGGGAAGCTCCAGAACAACAACCAATCCGTCAGGCGTGTGTAGTGTTACTCAACGGCCACCCCATCGAGCGGGCAGCAGAGCTTCAAGCAGAGTTAGCCTCGGCCTTGTCGTCTCCGCTCTTCGAGGATCTCATCTTCTTAAGTCTCTCTTTGAGTTCCTGCTCACGGATTTGGTTGGCTGCCTTTGTGTCCTGCCAGCCATGTTAGTCACACACATCCACTTGACTCTCATTGTGGAGGCAAACGTACCTGCTCCTCATTGGAAGCTGCCGGCTCATTACGGGAAGATCGCGGTCTGTCTTCAGCGCCTGAACCATCAGCCGACCTGTTCCGTGGAGAAGAGTATGAAGATGCAGAAGAGGCTCTCCGGTCCCTGTGTCCACCCTTCGGGCTCTCGTTGCGTCCGCCCCGTGGCCGCGCCTTCCCTCGGTCGGGGGAATGACGCCGGGAAGATCGGTGCCTGCTGTCGTACGAACTGCCAGAACTGCTGCTGCGGCTCCGGCTACGGCGCCTGCCCTGAGGCCGGCGGGCGCCGCGAGAGCCGCTCCGGTCATCGCGTCTCGACCGTCTCGGCGGAGTGCGGCTGCGCGAGCGCGAGTACCGCGACGAAGACGAGGATGCGGACCGCGTATGGCGCCGCGTCGGCGTGCGGGATAGGCTTCGACTCTCGCTACGGCTCAGGCTTCGTCCACGACTGCGGCTCCGAGAGGGCGAGTGACGACGACGCTTGGGTGCGGGCGATCCACGATCCGATGACACGGAGCGGGTGCGACCGCGGGGAGACCGCCGCCGCTTGAGCGCGTCTCGACGGGATACGGGGGTGCGAGACCGGGATCGCGCCCGTCGCCGGCGAGGCGGCGGGCTGGCCGAGCGGGTGATGGACCGTCTGCTGCCGTCAACACCGGGGGAGCGCGAGGGCGACCGGGACGAGGCTGAGCGCATCGAGACGGACCGAGAACGGGTTCTGGACCGGGATCGGCGACGCCTGGTATCGCGATAGCCACCACCACCACCACGACGGGGCGGGCTGCCACCACGGGGAACCCAAGTGTCTCGGAATCCACCGCCGCGGGGTCCTCCTCGTCCGCCGCGGTCCCCTCGGTCGCGGAAGCGAGGCGGTGAGCGCGACCGCCCTCGACCACCGAAGCCTCTGTCGTCGCGGCCACCTCGCCACGAGTCTCCTCGGCCAGGGCCTCCACCGCCCCGACCGCCTCGTCCACGATCCCGGCGCTCGAATTCCTCTCGTCGTTGGCGGGCTTCTTCGGCAGCCTTGTCGGCCTCGATCTGCATTGCCGCATCAGCTTGTGTCCGGGTGGCAACTCTCAGGCGGCTACCCACCTTCTCCTGCATCAATTCCAACTTCTTCGCCTCGAGCAACTCCTTAGGAACACCCTGCGGGCTGGATTGCGCGCTCAGGAGGAGTTTCCAGAGGTCCTTGCAAAAGGTCGGGGTGTCTTTGTCGAGGAAGCCGGTCAGCTGGATTTGCATGGATTTGATATCGGGCTGCGAGAGTTGGGTTGTGCGTCAGCAATCTGTTCGAATTGAGCGGGCCGAATTGCTAGAGTTGGGCAAGTGTACTGACATGGCGGCCGCCTTCGACGAGGTCAAAGATGAGTTCAATGACCACGTCGTCCTCGCTCCCCAGGATTTCTGTGACTCGGTTGGCGATCCATCTGCCGGGTTACCGTCAGCACAGGTCTCTCGCGGCGATTGAGGCTCGAGAAACACCAACTTCTTCATGACCTGCACATTGACCTTTTGCATATCCACCTTCTGGTTGAACTCGGGCGGGAACTTGGTGCTTTTGAGCAGCTTCGCGTCGACGCCGGTCGCCATGGTTGCTGTGATTTTCCAGGCGTTTGCTGGCCTGCGCGCTGGGGAGTATGGCTTGCTGCTGAGTTGCCTGGTAGGCGCCGGAATGCGGGAAGTGGAATCAAGCCAAGCAGAGCTTGACGGTGGGCGATACCGGGGCGGTCTGGTCCGGCCGCGGTGTTCCGTCGCTGGGATGTGTGCTGTGCGCTTGTTGTCTGAGCTGGGCACGAATGACGGGAGGGCGAAGCTGAAAACGGGCGACGCGTGCTGACGAGATGAGCGAGGTTCGGGGCGGGTCCTCGCTCGAAAGCTTGGCCTGGGCAGTGGAGCCGTCTGTGCAGCAGGCGGTGACAGGGGTGGGGGTTTTAGCGCGTGGAGCACGCGGGGTGCTGGTGATGGCGGGCATGTCGCGTGCTGCCACTTCAGTGGAGGGGCGGGGTGCGTGTGACATCGGATGCAATCACTTTTCGAAGTCAGACCTCTACCATCTCTCCTCACCAGAATCCGCGATCCGGAGCGAGATGAGGGATTTTCAGACTCTAAGCTGACCGCTAATGTCCACGCAAAACGATCAACGGCCATCATCACAGCCTGCTGCCAACAGCGAAAGAGTGAGATGGCGTGGAAGCTCCGGAGAGCGGTTGTATTATTCTGTCCACCGCCAGCAATCCGGCCAGATGGCCTACATCACCTCCAATACGCGGGGCATTCCCGCTTCTCTGATAGGAGAGCCTTGTTAGTCCTTGAATGAATACTCGTACATCCCCGGCCCCGATTACACCCCGAATTACAGCCGTCCAAAAACAAAAGCATCAACAATTCCATCCACCCAACGTTGTCCCAGTCAGCACCACATCTCCGTAACGCCGTAGAACTCCATGCATGATCGCCCCATTGCCCGCGCAAAACCATGGTGTTTCCGTCCCATGACCCCTGAAGCCGTCCAGTAACCCTCTTGTCCCTTTGGGAGAATGAAACACCATACCCCTCCTCGGCCGCGGAACCCCCGGCCCCTCCCCTCGCAAGGGACTCACTCATGAACTCTTCGGAAAACTGAATCTCGTTCTCGCCGCATCACCATCCTTCTTCTCGGCCAGAGTCTGCTTCGCATGCAAAGCGGCAATCTTTTCCCTCAACTTGCTCAGGTTCCGGCTGCTGTCCTGGTCCTTGAGCTTGGCCCGGATGTCGTACAGCGCCATGAGGGTGTTGGCTCGGTCAACGTCGTCATCTCCCTGCTCAGTGTATGCCTTGTTTAGTCTGTGGACCTCAGCAGACGCCGTAGGGCGCCGCGGGTGCGAGAGTGAGAAGGTAAGGGAGAGGTTGGGGAATGCTGGAAGGGCAGTTGCTTGCTAACCTCTGGATCTCGGCGCGGGGTTCCAGGGACAGAACCGTACGCCGAGTTGGTACGGGTGTTGGGCGGCGTGAGGATGCGGCGCCCGTACTTGTCGAACTTGGCTGGCGAGGCGGTTCGGGACATGAATGAGGAGCCCGTGGATGCTGCTGAACCGCCTGATCCTGTGCGCTTGTGGTTGCGCAGACCTGGCCGGCCGGCCGGCTGCTCAAGCTGCTTGGCCGACTCGGCGGGCGGTGGTGCTGGGCCAAGTGTCTTGTTGGCGTTGACGAGAGCGTTGGCGGCCTGGGTTTCTTGCTGTTGGGGATGGATCAGGGATGAACTCTTTCAAAAAGTGGTTGCTGGCGTCGGGCAGCGACCGCGCCTGACACACACATCAGGGAGGAAGTATGGAACGTACAGCCGCGTTGAGGTCGCTCAGGTCCGCAAGCATCTGCGCAAGCTGGATACTTTCCATCATTGCTGCTTTTCCCCTAAGCTAACAGGTACTGTTTCGTAATTTCGCTCATTCGAGGTTGTGGGCGGCGGTTGGCTTCGAGGTCGCCACTGATGTCGGGCTTGATATGGTACCCGCAAGGTGTTTGCTGGCGGTTGCGTGGCCTTTCACGGACCTTGACAGTCGGTTTGGAGACGTGGTGTGGTGTGCCACCAAAAAATATTTTCCAGACGAGGCGAAGAATACGGCCTAGATTTATACCTCTGCTGATCTGTGGCTGAGCACAGTCCAATAGGGTGGGAAGGTGCACACACGGATAGCAAAGGTTGTGTCGGTGGTGATGCGACGCAGGGCTGAAGAACGCATCGCTTTCATGCGAGTTGGTGCGTGGATGCTTACAGTGTGTGTGAAGCTTAGCGCAGGCTTTGTTCACCAGTGCAGCCAGTTGCAGCCACCATTTCGGGCCCGACAGGGGGCCGTGGCGCTGGGGCTCGGGATCGCGTGGGACCCCGCGTTCCCATTTCAGTGCGCCTAGGGTGCTGGGCCCGTGCAGCCCAATGCGCCCCTCCATCCAGGTGCTCTACCTACCTATTAGGCATCCCTCACCCCCCCGGCACCTACACAGTACTCCCCATCCCGCGAACATCCCGCGGTTGGAGTTGTCCAGAACGCGTCCATGACGAACGGTTGCCGCAAGCACAGGACACCTTTAGTCGAGATTCGCTCTCTTGCCACCCGTATGTGCTGCATCTCCGACCAGTGTCGGACCCCTCGTGCGGTGGCTACCGCTAAATATGTCGGCCTCGGTGCTTGACAGGACAGCCAACGGTACGATGCCCAAGGCACCCAAAGGATCTCGTCAGGAGCCCCTGATTCCCATCATGTTATTATTAGCCTAAACCGGCACTCCGAGAACATCACAACACGGCCGAGTGAGCTTGGGTGATCGCCCCCTCCCTGGACCCCTGATACGACAGGACAGGCAACTCCACTTCCCCAGGATCTCAGTTGCAGCAAACCCGCGATTCAACGCTAACTCCATGGAATCGACAATAAACGCTGCGGGTATGTGTTTATGAGGTAGTAAAATAGACAACCAGAGGCGCGGATAATCGCGGCATCCCTGAAGTGTCGCCGAGCCGAGCAGTTTACCGCCGAGAGTGAGTCGTATTCTTCTGGCTGTCGGTGCCATTGGCCGTCTCCCCGTCCAGACACTGCGCAGGTCGACATTGCATAATCCGCCGGATATTGTAGGACGCCGCGAGTCAACGCGGGGAAGTTATTCAGAATGGTTCTCATAAGGAGAGGAATGGCCACCATGGCGTCCTCGCTCAAGAACGCCGGAAAGGTCGTCTGCATCGGCCGCAACTATGCGTCCGTACACCCCTCTCTGCCCTCACGAACGAGCACTCGCTTGTTGCTCTCGGGAACCATTCGCCCGAGTTGCGCTTGCGCTCCCATGTTTGACGCGGCTGACTCTCCTCTAGCGACCATATTGCCGAGCTCAACAGCGCCCGGCCCAAGCAGCCCTTCTTTTTCCAGAAGCCGACTTCGTCCATCCTGCTCCCCGGCGAGGGCCCCGTGATCCGGCCGAGGGGCGTCAATCTGCACTATGAGGTCGAGCTTGCCTTGATTCTCGGCAAGCGGGTGAGGGATCTCAATGCGCAGGATGAGCAGGCGGCGCTGGATGCTGTTGAGAGTCAGTCCCCTCCGTTTCCCATCCTCCCTTTATCCCCCACCCCTTCATTCGCCGTTTCTAAAACCGGCACGCTAGGCTACGCCCTCAGCATCGACATGACGGCCCGCAACGTCCAGAACGAGGCGAAGAAGAAGGGCCTGCCGTGGGACATCAGCAAGGGCTTCGACACCTTCCTGCCCATCGGCAATGTCATCAGCAAGGCCGCCATCCCGGACCCGCACAACATCGAGCTGTACCTGACCGTCAACGGCAAGGTGCAGCAGAACGACTCGACCGAGCTGATGCTGTTCCGGATCCCGCGGATCCTGAGCGACATCTCCAAGGTCATGACCCTCGAGGCCGGAGACATCATCCTGACGGGCACGCCCAAGGGCGTTGGCCAGGTCGTGCCCGGGGACGTCATGCGCGCTGGTATCCGGGTCAATGGCAAGGAGCTGGAGGAGGCCAAGCTGGAGTTTGCGGTCGAGGAATCGACCAGCTCATACGAGTATGCCGAGACGTGATGTGCTTGATTGGCAGTAGATATTGCATGGGAAAATCGGGAGCGGGGGTGTAGATAGCAGGTTTATCTTCACCTCACGTCCAAAACATCTTTCCCTGGAGCTTCCACGATGACTGGTGCATGACAACACGGCACACCCTCACCACCTCTTCCCAGTGAACAGACCAACACTGGCTGGTCAAGTACGCTTAGGGGAGGAAAGTTGGTCAATACGGCGACAGCCCAGCGTATTTTTATTGACAAACACCCCACATATCGACGAGCTTAGATATTCTCATTCGCGCTCACATAACAACACAGACTCTAAGCCCACCACTCCCCGTCATATCACCAAAATCATCAACCCAGGCTCAGGCGTCCCCCCTCCTCCCCCCTTCCACGTTCACTCCAAGTTCGGATCCCGAATCGACCCAGGCTTGGGACACCAATCCGCCACCTCACCACACTTCTTACACCTCCTGCCCTCAATATCCGCCCTAAACTCCTCCACCGCGGCCTTGATCTGCGTGCCGAGGTCGGTGCAGTGGAACGCGGCCTCATGGACGACCGCGCCGCACCCCTCGCGCTGGCAATACCAGCGCATGCGGTCGACCGAGTCTTCGGGGCGCTTCTGCTCGAGCACAATCCCCACCGTGTCGGCGAAGCGCACCGGGTTGTGCGGCGTGTTGGGCGGCAGTAGGAACATCTCGCCCTCGCCGATGACGATGTCCCGGAAGACGTCGCCGTCGACCACCTTGAGAAGCATCGCGCCCTTGTACTGGTAGAACCACTCGGGCGTCTGGTTGATGTGGTAGTCGGTGCGGGCGTTGGGGCCGCCGACGATCTGGGGGGTGTGAGTTAGCAGGGGAGGGTGTTACTTGGATGAGAGGGGTTGAAGAAGGAGCAGGGGGTACCATGACAGTGAAGCCGGCATTGTAGACACAGTAGTTGTTGATGGGCGGTTTGAGAAGGTGTGAGTTCTCCTCCAACCTGATGGGGTGGTTAGGTAGTTGCCCTTTCTGGTTGCCCTTTCTGGAGTAAGCTGAGGTGTAGGGAACCTCACCACTTGGGCAAGTTCACAGCGGGGCCGAGCATCTTGCAAGCCGAGTTTCGTCAGACCTCGAGAGTCTCGATGCTGCTAGATTGGGATTGTTGTCTCGGAGTTAACTATTGGGGGTTTCTGATAGCTGTATGAGCGAATATCCTTGGGGGGTGTTACTTTTTAATTAAGGTGACTAACTCACTGCTTGGTAAGAGGACCTATGGGTGGGATGACACTGGGAGCGAGGTTGATGGTCTCCCCCGCATCAAGCACTCGGGTACCGTCGGAGTTTGCGTTGGAGGACACTTTGGGCCTGTTTGAGCTTGGTTTCTAGCAGGCTAACTAGTCGATTGGAAGATCGTTTCCTTGAAGGGTTCCTCGTGTTTTGTAGAATGAGTGAGTTGCATGAGAGAGAACTTGTCTCACAAGAGGTTTCATGCGCCGCGAACGGAGCCAACGGAGCTCGTTCGAGTCCATCAACTTGCCGAGACACCCCCGGACATCGCACTGTGTTGCCCCACTGCTTTCCCGATTTGGAGGCGGTCGGATCAGTGTTTGGTGCCCTGTTTGGGGTGCTGACCCTCAGCTGCTGCTCCCCTGGAGAAGTGAACACCTCATGAGCTTGGCCAAGACGAACATCTCGCACAATTGCCGCGCTCATGAGCTTGGCCAAGACGAACATCTCGCACAATTGCCGCGCTCAGCAAGGCGGCGTGGATTTCTGTCCCTTTTAATTGGGGTTGTGTAGTTTTCTCAATTGGTATACAATTATATCTATAACTGCCTGTTTCGCTGCCCCTCGAGACCTGCGACGACAACGCTCCCCGTTTCATTAGTTCATCCATCTCCAGCTCCCTTCCGTCCCTGAATCGAGATATCACCATGGACCACTCCGGGCACGACCACCACCATATGGACCACTCGTCTCATGGCGGCATGGACCACGGCGACATGGGCGGCGGCCACAAGTGCAACATGAATGTCAGCTGCCCCCATCAACCAGACCCTCTGGGCTCGCTCCCTCACTCCAACGCGCCGCTCACACCACCCTACAGATGCTCTTCACCTGGGACACGACCGACCTGTGCATTGTCTTCCGCCAGTGGCATATCACGTCCAACGTGAGTCTCGTCGTCTCGCTGGCCGCGATTGTGGCCATTTGTGCCGGCTATGAGGCCCTGCGCGAGGGTACCCGCCGGTACGAGGCCATGCTGTCCAAGAGGATCGACACCGCGCCGCGTAAGTGTTCACTCTGTTCACTCCCTGTCCGTCACCTTCACAAAAACATACCTATCCATGGCGTGACCAAATAAAATACAACGAAACCCCCCTCTCGCTAAGAACGGACTTATTTACCAACCGCCCAACCTGGAGTCCCCCGATCCCCCTCGCCCTCACCCTCACCGCGCGCTTCTGAAGACACAGTGACTGAGACAGCCCCCTTCCTCGCGCTCGGCCGTCGTGCAGGACAGAACCGGGAGCAGGTCACGCGGCGGGCCCACGTCACCAAGGCGGTGCTGTACGGCATCCAGAACTTTTACGCCTTCATGATCATGTAAGAGCCAACGCCTTGCCCGGTAGTAGTATTACTCGGGGCTAACCGGGGGACCAGGCTCATCTTCATGACCTACAACGGCTGGGTCATGATCGCTGTCTCGCTGGGGGCGGGGCTGGGATACCTGGTGTTTGGCGGGAGCACGGCCGTCACCAAGGAGACTGCCTGCCATTAAGCTGCTGTCTGCAGAGCAGGACAGGAACGGAATGACAAGAGCGGAGGGTGCGGGCTGGCATACTTGGCCAATGTCACCGCCACGTGCTGACTCTTGAATGTTTATTATTAAGATCCCCGAGTCTAGTAACCCAACCACCACTATGTTATCCAACCCCCTCTCACCCCCTCACATCTTACTCGCCTCTCCATTCTTGCCCACACTCTTACCCCCGCTCTCTCTAAGAGCCTCCTTAGCCTTCTTGATCTCCTCCGCGGTCAGGGCGCTCCCGTGCCGCTTCTTCTCCTCCATCCGCCCCATCCCCGCCAGCGTCTCGATGAGCTTCTCGTCGCCAAAGTGGCGGTTTGCTTCAAACTCGGGCTGCTCGCCGTACGCGATGGTGGCGGCGTCGACCAGGATCCGCGCCGTCATGCCCCAGACCTTGTACCGGCCGCCCTCGCCAATGTCGTCCTCCTCGGCCGCGGCGGCCGCCGCCCCGTTCTCGCCCACGTGTTCCGACAGCGCGGCAAGCCCGCCCTCCCTAACCTTGGGCTTGACCACGCGTTGGGTCGTCACAGGCACGTAGAAGAAGTGCATGCGCCACTGCGTGTCGTGCCATGTCGTCCAGCTGCCCTCGTACCAGTTGCCTGGCGGCGGGGTCCACGAGGTGCTTGCTGAGGTCGAGTGCGAAGGCCGCTCGTCGGCGATCTTGAGGAAGTTGTGGAAGGGCGCAGAGAAGACGGCGGCCACCTCCTTGGCGTCGAGGCGCGGGATGAGCGACTCCTCGACCGTCGGTGAGGAAGAGCCGACAGGGGCGCCCACGTCCTTGACCGTGTGTAGGAAAGCGACGCAGGGGCGGACGACCAGCTCGGTGCGCGCGAGGCTCATGGGCAGGTAGCAGAGGTGCTCGATGGTGAAGGGCGCCGGGAGCTTGGAGTCGTCGAGCGGGAGGCCGATCTCTTCCCAAGCTTCGCGGCGGGCGATGTGGTCTGGATGTGGCAACTGGGTTAGAGCAGGCTGTCGAGGGGTGTAAAAGGGGATGCATGGCTAAGTGGCCAGGGGAGATGGCGATGCAAGAGAGTTTGCTTACAAGCTGTCTCCTCCAGGGTATCGGCTTTGCCTCCGGGGAGGGCGGCGTGGCCTGGTGGGTATTAGTACGATGTAAGTCCGTCCGGGGGGCGATGTGGACCGTTGGTACGCACCAGAGAAGCTACGGAGGCTGGCGGCGCGCATGGTGATGACGACGCGGAGATCGCCTCGGCGGTCGGCGTACAAGAGTAACAAGACGGCGGCTCGGCGGCTCACTGGGAGGCGGTCCCATAGCGGAAATGGCGGTGGCTTGTATGCCCTCAAGCGAGCTACGGCAGCCTGAGAGCGGGTGAGCTGGGCGGCAAGACAAGAAAGACGTGGGATACTGACCGCCGAAGCGGGATTCAGCGGCGCCATGGTCGAGGCATCCCAGTAGTATGATCCTTCGTCCACTTCTTCTTCGGCCTGCGACGACCCGGCTTCGTCTTCGTCTTCGACTTCAGCTTCTGCGGGCTCGGCCTCGAAATCGGCGGGGGGTTCGGGCTGCGTGTCCGTGTCCGTGTCCGAAGCCGGGGTGCTGCCTTGGATGTCTTGAGGGCCTTGGATGGCGGGCGTCGCTGTGTGTGCTTCCTCTTCTTGCTGCTGTGTCGGGCCGACGACGTGGACGAGCGGGTCTTGGGCCGCGGGAGGCGCGCTCATCTTCCTGGGCCAGTGCGATGATCAAGTATGCAAGTGGCCCTTGGGGGTCACAGTACAGGTACGGCCGGATAAGGCACGCCGGCTGCGGGCCGGCATTCAGCTGGAGGGTGACATGCGGGGTGCAAGGGGACCTCGGCCGCCTTTGCGGGGTGCTTGGCCAGCCAGTTGGTTGGTTAAGAGGTGGCGATGTGGGGTTGGCCTGGCTTGAGCGGTGACGTCAGGGGTTTGACAGCTCTGGAACAAAAGCAACAACGCCCGCGGACCATCCCAACATGGACGACTCCATCCTCATTGTGCAGTTCCCCTTCGATCTGCTTCCCCGTCGGGCAGGGATCATTGCTGCTTTTCCATGCAGGTAGAAAGCTTGATTCGGAGGATGTTTAGGACGGGTTGTTTTGGAGATGGATCTCGGGGCCTTGCTTCGGGAAGGTCAGTATCTCTATCAGGCATGATACCTAACCTAGGTCAGGAGCACCTCATTGTGGGTTGCCTGGCCCTTGCGGATAGTTACTTTCCGCATGGTCAAAGGAGTGGATCTTGAAGCCTCACTTTGTTCTCGTTTGCTGGTAGCTCCCTATTTTTAATTAAAAAAGCAGCTTCTTTTTATTTTTCTTTCCATCTTTTATTCAGAGAAATAGAATAAGAGTTTTCGAAGACCAGAGATTGATCGTCTGTTGCCTCAAATAACTTTTTGCCAGCGTGGCAGACACTGCCCCTCTCGTAACTATGAACACGAGGGAAGCGGCTGAGCCCAACAAGCTCATGCCTGGCTTGCACCCCTTGAGGATGCAACTGATAAAAAAAGAACCACCGAGCCCGGATGGAGACTCCCAGTCAATTCATCACCAGCCGGGACGGATACCTTGAGGGTTTATCGGATCCCTGCGCTCGGCCATGTGCCGTCCAGCTCACATTTTGACAACTTCGCTGCCCAGGCAGCCCCACCTGTGATCAAGACCATGGTTGTGATGCTCAACAGAACTCAATCCTCGAGCCAGTCAAGAGACACTGTTTTGACTCCGGAGACAAACCTCCTGTCGTCAATGAAACCACCCGAAATCCGATGACCGAAGGGGTTCAACAATGACTTCTGTCCTTTCTGATGACCATCGGGCTGTCCTCCCAGCCGAAATCCGTGGCCATGCCAAGTCCTTGGAATGGAGCCACGGGTACCCAACAGCTCGGGTGTCACGTGTCCGGGTTCTTTGATTGCATGTTTGCTGGCACATTTAGCACTGGCAGGGGTCAAGGGGCGTTCGATGAACCATTGATCCGCAAGTTGGAGAAAGGCCCCTGGGTCTAGCGGTTTCAGATAATGTTAGTCGATGTGAACCGTGCTGCTGTTGAAAAAGGACCCCGAGATAATCCGTACCGTCGGCCGCTCAGGCCCCAAGCTGCCGGGGCTGCTGGGCCAGCGATACGAGTTTGGATGTCCTGCTTGGCTGGCCTGGGCCGGGGAGCCGGGGTTACACCAGGAACAGGATATTGGATCAGGGTCTGGCAAAACGGTCGACAAGCGCAGGACCGCAGCGGGTGGAGAAAGCTTGGCGCAAGGTTGACCCTGAAACATAAACCAAGCCAGAGGCCAGCCCCAGATGACGAGTACTGGCCTGCTCCCGGCACGGAGGGAGGGATCCCATCGATTATTAGGTAGCAGAGAGAAGAGACAGATGGAGAGAAAGCAGATAACTAAGACAAGGAACAAGGAAAAGGTGCAGAAAGAGGAAGGAAGGAACCAAGCCAGACGTCAGAACGGGCCCTGGCCGGCTCCTCCCTTGCACTGCCATTGGACCTCGGGCGCCCAATTGTTTGATGCAAGACTCGAAGAAGGGAAAGGCGCCTGTCGCTCTGCATGCCCCGCCGAACATGCTGCAACCCCCCCCTCGATTGCTGCCCACCCAACACGCAGCCAACAGCAGCACCAGCCAGCAACCAGCACCACCCTTAAGCGCCCCCAGGCTGTGTGCGTTTCCACTCGACAGGTCACCACCAACTCCCGGCTGCCCGAGCAGCATCAACAACCCTCATCTCGGTTGACCGACCCGGCCTCCCCTTTCCCCAAATCGGGTCACATGCAACGCCCCGAGCATTGGGCAGCGCTGCAGTCAATTGTCGGGCTGCCAAGCGGCGGCGGCGGCGACCACATGCTCGCCTTCCTGATCGGTCTCGACCACGCCGTGCCTCTTGGGCCCGTCCCTCGCTACCGTTGAAGCGCCAATAACCACGACAACAACAACAACGACAACAACAGCCCATGAGGTTGCCATCGAGCTCGATAATTACGTAGCCCCCCCTCTCTCACCTCCTTCCTCCCCCTCCCCCCCACCTCCTCAGCCCCTCTCTCCCTCGCTCGCCCCCCCACCCGACGACAACCACGACGACCACGACCGAGCGAAATGACCGAGAACGAGCCGCCCGGGTTCGCGGCGCAGGACGATGGCCGATCCAACAGGAGCCGCCGCATCATGGGCAAGATCTTTGGCCGCGACCGTGAGAGAAAGTCGACGCGCGACGAGGGCGGCGACCTGAACGACTTCCTGCGCGGCCCCACCGACCAGTTACAAGTCGCCCACGCCGGGCCGCCCCTCCTGGCCAGGATCGACACCAAGACGGCTACGCGGTATCCCAATGCCCTCAACGTCAACAATGCCCCCAGCGAGCCCAGAACGAATGAATATGCCATGCGGCCTCGCGACCCGCCGCGGCGACCCAAGAAGGGCCTGTCTGTGAGATTCGTGGACACAGCCCCCGAAGTCATTGGCAACGGCGGCGACGAGTGCGAGGTTCCCACCGCCGAGATATCGAGACGTAAGCAGCAGAGGCCGCAGCCCAGCCCGGCCATGGCGCCCGCCCTCCGAGCCAACAACTTTGGAGCACCGCTCCAGAACCCATTCGACGATCCGCCGCCGAGGGAACCGCAGTTCAGCCCAGGCTTGCGCCGCACCCAGACAGGCTTCTCGACCAGCTTTGGCGCTTCAGATCGGGGGCCACCGCCCGCCGCCAACACCAGCAGCCGCCTTCTCGGAGCCCCGGCTGCTCCCCAGGACGAGCGACGAAGGTCATTCATCGAGATACAGCAGGCTCAGATGCGGGAAGCCGAGGGGCGAGCCTTTGCGAATGCTGTGCGGTCAGCCTCGGGAGACCACTCTGCGAGACACGAGCGGGGGAGATCGACCCCCCCTTCGCCGGCCGATGAGGTAGAGTCGCCAGTTACCGTCTCGCCAGCCTCAGTGCAGCTCCCACAGCTTCAACCCTCCTCATCGCCCGTGAAAGCCCCACCGATCCCCCCGAAGCAACGACCACAGTTGCCACAGATGGCGCCGTCTCCCCCGGAACCACGA
Organism: Staphylotrichum tortipilum; assembly: GCA_033296695.1. NCBI lineage: Eukaryota > Fungi > Ascomycota > Sordariomycetes > Sordariales > Chaetomiaceae > Staphylotrichum > Staphylotrichum tortipilum. The sequence goes on along the minus strand of MU855403.1, from coordinate 15,127 downwards.
GGGGCCCCGCCGCCCTATACTGCCACGAGCCAGCGCACAGGCTCACCCGAAGCCATGAAGAGGACGCAGAGGCTCGAGAACAGCCCGGCAACCCTCTCGTCAGCAGCCTCCAACAACTTCCAGCATCCGTTCGCCGCCTCCCGGCAGGGGAGCAAGATTTCCGAGAAGGACTATGCATCGCCGCTGCCGCAACAAGCCCCCACGGCCTTCCACGATGTCGTCGCCGCGGCGTCAGACGATGCTATGAACGCGTTCGTGGCCCGCACGCGCCACTTGTTCGAGCTCTTCCGTCTTCACGCCGAGAGCGTACGGTCGCTTGTCTCGTCCACCCCGCACGATCTCGCGCGGGCTGCGCTCTGGTGGTTTCTGAAGGGCCGCACGGCATTGGAGGTCGCCATCCGAGACCGTCCGACCACCCCGGAATCGCAGATGAAGAACGAAATGGCGAAACAGCAGGCATACGCCGACTTGGCCAAGGGATACTGGTTGCTGGAAGAAGCGATGCCCGAGGTTATCAACAGCGGCCGGAGCCCGGTCGATATGGAGGCTGAGAATGTTCGCAGCACGCTCGGCTCTGGCCTCCGCAAACTCGCCGTGTCCATGAAGCGCAACGGCTTTCTCCCGCCCGAAGAGGCCTTCCTACCCCAGACAGTCGACCGGACCATCTGGCTCGAATATCCACCCCTCTCCCAGGACATCAAGTCTCTCCTCTGGGGCGTGAACTCGGCTCTTGCTCAGAGCCACACCAGCTCTGGAATGACAATTCTGGAATCCCTCCCACTCGGCGACTCAGCCACCACATTCTGCTTTTCTCGTTCCCAGGTTGACGTGTTCCTGATGGAGCAGGGGAGGGAATCGCAACGGCTTTATCTCCCGTGTTTTCTCTCTACTGTCCGACCCCAAAATCACCCGGACATGCTCTTCATTCTCGCTAGCCAAAACGGAGCGGTGCAACTCCGGATATCGAGCAATAAGAACAACGGCCCGGTGTGGGAGGACGTGCGCTGGCGGTCGGAGAACTGCAATCTCGAGGTGAGGCTGCCTCGGGGGTTCATGCTCGTCGTGCAGTGCACACAACAAGGATACGCGACACTGCGGAGCATGCATGAATTCAGTGCAAAGCTTCACTCCAGCCTCTACCCCAGGCAGGACGAGAGCTGCCTATTCAGGTCGACCCTGCGTGCGTTCCAGTACTTCGACAACGACCCACAAGCTAGGCAGTTTCCCCAGGAGTCGACACCCAACTGCGATATCGCCTTGTTTGAGCGTCTCTTTAGAGAAGGGGCGGCAACCGGGCCCCGGACTTACCACAAAGGATACCGGATTGCGGTCGTCACCGGCCCCCGGACCAAGACACTCAGCGGAGTCAACCAGGCGTATCTGCCCCAGAGCCCCATCCAGTTTGGGTTCCTGCGCAGCGAGGCCAACGACCCAGCCCTCTCGCTCAAATTTGACAACGGCCGGTTCAAAGGGAACATGGTGCTGTCGTTTGCGGACGAGAAGGAGAGGATGCGGATGCATAGCCTGCTGATTGGGACCGCCCTGGACCGTGGCGAGACAGTCGTAGGCGAGGCTCCCATCCAAGGGCTCTGGTTCTCTGAGAAGTACGGCGACTCCCGAGACAAGGGCCTGCAGGTCCTCTCAACTCTGGCATGGGGCAAAGCCCGGGTCATCAACTACGACAACGACGGCGACAAGGCGCCATGCGTCTTGGCCGACAGGCTGCGTGTCGTCTACGAGTTCAAAGAGGGCACCTTTACCGACCGCATCAACGTCGCGCCCGGCGAGCTCAAGCTCCGCCTCGACGTCCAGAACCCCAGCTGCATGATGGTCTTCCGCCAGCCGCAATCCGACATCACCCTCGCCATCACCGAGGCCAACGTCTCGCGCGGGCTGTCAGGGACGCTCGGGCAGGCGCTCGACTGCCTCAAGCAAGCGCCGACGATCCGCACCTTCATGTTTCCCAAGCTGGACGACCTGCACGCGTTCGAGACGGCCATCACGGGGTTCCGCGTGCTCTTCGACGGGGTCGCGTCAGCGTTTGCCATCTCGCGCCGCCGCATGGTGGTGCCGATCCACAAGAAGTGGGAGGCGGGCGCCACGCGCGTGCAGGTGGTGCACCAGGACGGCGTGTTCCAGCTGCTCGCCTTCTTCGAGGACTTCAGCCACGGCCAGTGCATGGGGTTCCACCTCAAGGGGACGGACGTGTTTGAGGCGTTTGGCCGCGGCGGCAAGGCCGGGCTCAAGATTGACGACGCAAAGTTCCCGCTGCCAAGGACCCTGGCGACGGATGCGGACGGCGCGCAGCAGGCGGCCGACGCGGCGTTCCTATGCCTGGACCTGCCGGAGCTGCCCGGGGAGCACGACGACATATCGATCTTGTTTGATAGTGAGACAGGTGAGTTTTTAGATGAGACGGACGCCCGCCCTCCCGCGCGCACTCGCAACGAGGCGGTGTGCGGTGGGAAGAGTGTTGTTGGTTGGTGGTACCCTCGGCTAACTGGTTTTTTTTTTTTTCGAAACAGAACGCGACAAACTTATTGCGTGTCTCCCGGCCCCGGTCAAGGGGTCGCGGTTACCCAAGATAAAGGGGATTACATGAGGGGTTGGAAGAGGATATAATATTGGCGGGGGAGAGAGACGGGGGGGGTGGGGGGGATTTGGAGGGAGGAGCATATATGGACTGTTGGAGTGCGCATCCTGCGTTGATAGTACGAAATACCCTGTGGAATCTGCGCCGCGTTGTTTTCAAGTACTGTGATTTTTATGAGGGGCACTTATGGGAGGGGGACAACATCACGGCTGTCTAAGTAGCTCGAGCATTTGTCTTGTCTTTCTGTCATCGTCAGACGTGGCCTCATGTAACTTTTGGTAGGAGTATGTATGGTGTTACACCAAAAACAGCTTGATTCTTGTTCAACATTACATGCCAACCAGCCACCTGCCGCCTGCCTTGCTTTCCACAATAATTACAGAAAAAAACACCGTGTTCGGGATGTCCCGGCACCAGAAACGCCCCAACTCCATGATGCCCTCCAACCAGTAGAATATATTTTTGCGACTGGCCCGTTGCCCGTTGCCCGCTGCCTGTCGCGTTTTGTGTCACGGATCGACGCGTCGTCCGCGCCAAAGCCGATATTTTTTTCTCCGTATCCGCGCTTAATGGCGTCTCCTCGTGGGCTCCGGGCTCGGCGAGCGCGTGGGACTGCGCGACCGGGGCCGGGACTTGAGCCACTTCTTTGTGGACAGCTCGAGCTCGCGGTCGAGCTCGGGGCTGGGGTTCTTGCGGTGGATGAAGTTGCAGAAGCCGCCGCGGACGCAGCCCTCGCCGCTGTTGAGGCGGCAGCAGGCCTCGCGGAAGTCGGTGACGGGGCTGAGCTCGCAGTAGATGGGGCGGGCGGCGTACCAGCGCGAGTTGAGGTCGTCGCAGGCCTTCTGGGCGCTGTCCTCGTACTTGAAGCGGGCGTAGACGTTGCCGATGAGGTGGTCGTTGTTGTTGTCGCAGACGACGAGTTCCTCGACCTCGCCGTACTTGCACATCTCGCACCAGATGTCCTCGTAGAAGGCGTCAAAGTGGTTCTGCAGCTGCGACGTGTTCATGCGGTTCTTGGGGTCGAAGGCCGGGTTCTGGTACAGGTTGGGCATGAGGATGGTTTGCGAGTACGACGGCTTGACGTGCTTCCTGCTGCAGCGGTCGCCGTGGCGGCAGGCGCCGATCTTGTAGTAGAAGGAGCAGTTGACCTTGTCCTGCTCGGTGCCGAAGATGGAGGCGAGGAAGTTGGCCATGGTTGCTTTTGTGATGCGACTCTGCTTGTTTGCGCTTTCCGGCTGGTCTAGTGTCTCAGGTCGATACGAGTAGTGTGTGTGTGTGTGTGTGTGTGTGTGTGTGTGTGTGTGTGGGTATCGGTGTTGGTGGGATGGGGGGCGGTGGTGGGGGGTGTTCTCTGTGGGATTGTTGGTGTCGCGATGGTGGATGGATGGTTGAGTGGGGGATTGATGCGAGTCGCGATTCGCAAAGCAAGAAAATGCCCCAGCCCGCCACAGGTGGCTTGATTATTTAAGCCAAGGCAAGGCTGGAGCGCATGCTGTGGCTGAAGCTTCGAGAAGCTTTGAGCCTCGCGGCGGGACCCAATCAACCACGACCAACCATCCACATCCGCTTTAGGAATGGCGCTGGTGCTTTTTGGGGGACGGGTCGGGTGGCGGTTCCGAGTCTGAAATTGAAGGTGTTTCCTGTTCCTCGTTGTCGTTATTGTTTTTCTCCCACCAAGCGAGATTCAAGCCCTGAAGTCATCAAAGGGGAAAATGGAAAATGGCGCCCATGGAGCCCCAAGCCCCGATGAGCTTCCATGTCACACAGTCTCACCGGTGCTCGGGTGGTACCGGTCGATATGGCCGACGGAGCCAATCGAGAGCAGAGCTGACTCGCGCCAGATGTGAGACATGCTGCTGTCACCCACCGCAGCGAGAGACAGGCAGAGGAATCAGCAGCCTATCGCAATGCCGACTACCGGAACGCGAAACAGAGGCATTGAGATCATGCTGGCGCCTTGCCAGCACCTGCTCGAACTCAGCATGTCTGCACCGACAAATCGCACGAGGATGTGTTTGCAGGGCAGCAGCCCACGCCTGATCTGATTCCCTCTCCACGACCAGAGGGTGGCATCGAGATTCGGTAGCATTTCGCTTGTGCAGGGGTCCCTTCGCCCAGCTCCACACCCCTCACACCTCACACGTGGTGATAAATTGCGACGGGCGACAGGGGGAGATTTTGGACGGGATGATGGGCAGCGAAGAAGCGGATGGTCAGGTGCTCCGTTCTCCGCTCTCGCAGGAGGAAGGCGTCCAAAAGGCCGTGATATTTTCGGGTGCTCTGCAAACTTTCATCCCATGGCGGCCCAGGGCAAAACAACCCCGCGGCATGTGGGCAAACCGAACAGACTTTCGGGGACACGCGCAATCCGCCGAGCGAAGGCTGATCCATCATGGTGCAGTTCTGGCCCGCCGGGAACCGAAAACCGGCCAGATCCCTGGCGTCAAGATTTCCGACAGGGATTGTGGAGCTTGGCAATCCCCGCACCCAAGTTTTTGGGAGCGGCCTCCGTCGCTCTGAGGTTGGAGGCCAGCTATGATGCAATGGGTCCTCGACACAAAGCAACGCTCGGGCACAGCATGCAGTCATACGGGCTGGTGGCTGTGGCAGGGGACGAAACTGGACGGAGCTGGAGACACAAAGCAGCAGTCCGCCACTCAACACCGAAGCAAGTAAAGTAGTCAGGTAGGTGGCAGTTGAGGAGGGGAGAGGTGAGGAGGAGGGGAGGGAGGGATTGTCCCCCCAAAAGCCCCCGCGGTGGCTGTTCGGGGACCAGCGCCCCGTGGAGTGTCCGCCAGGGTTACGCAATCAGCTCTTGCAGCCACACTAGCGCGCCCGCTGCGTGGATGGCTTCAGCTGTCCTGGGCTCGCCGCGGGCTGCTGCTGGGCTCGCCCTGGTGTCGCCGACCAGATCCGCCCAGATTGGGAGGGGCTCCATGCCGGTCCCCTCTGCACCGTTCAGCTGGCGCGATTTCTTTGCGCGCAGCCCAGCCACTTTGAGCAGACGTGGTCTCGCTCAAATTCCTGGATCGGTTTAGCCGACAGCATGGCACCGCACATGTCCGCTCCCAGCGCTTTTCTGACGTAGGTCGCGCCAGATCGCTGATGATCCCAGCCGCCCAGCTCGACTAACGGACATTGTTCCGTCAATTGCCCACGTCCGCTGCTGGCTGGCTGTCTGTCTTTGATCTGTACGAGCACTTCATACATGCCCTACCCAAGACTCCGTACTTCCTTTGCATAACCTACTCCCTCTCCTCCTGTTGCTCCCCCCTCCCTTCCTCCAGCCCCCCTCCTCCTCTCTCTGACACCCCTCCTCCCCACTCCCACACACGCTCCAACTCCCTCTCTCCCTCCCCTCCTCCCACCTCTCATAAACCAACTCTGTGCTCTTGTCCCCAACCCAACCACCAACCACAACGACCAGTCTTCCGCATCCGGGAGTGTGCGTGCCCTTGACTCGGCTCTGGCCTCTGTGCCGCATCCGTGCTGATCTTGGGTGTGCTGGAACGGAGCTCCAGACCCTCCATCAGCCCACCAGCCCCCCCAGCTCACAGCTCACGCAGCTGTGCCGCCCCGATTTCAAACTCGTGCTGCTGCCAACAGAACAGGCAGGCGTCTTCCGAGTCCACACTTAAATAAACACAACCTCCCCGCCATTGACCCAATTGGGCGTCAAGAGAAGCCCTGCTGCCCACGCAGCAGCGCAAAGTGCTGGTCACCATGGCTGGTACGCAAGACGCCAACGGTCTCGGGCAGCCTGGTGCTGCTGAGACACCACGCAGCGCCAGCGCCGCTCCCAGCGCCGAGGACGTGGAGCGCAACATTGTCGAGGCCAACAGGGAAGCCGGCATCCCTGCATTCACCTTTGACCCCAACTCGAGCCTGGCGGAGAAGAGGGCACAGGCCAGAGCTGTAAGTTGCAGAACGCTCCCCAGTCTACCTCCCGCTTCTTGTGATCACTTGGCTGACGAGCTCTCGGACAGGCTATCCCTCCGGGCTTCCACCACAGGCCCAAAGGCGTAGCCCTCGTCTCCGACATCGATGATGGGACCAAGGCCGATATTGACCTCCCTTCGCCCTCCAAAGCCGGTGCCATCGAGGCCCCCAAGGGCGCAGACGGAAAGCCGCTCGCGAATGGCGACGCTGCTGAGGCTGAGGAGGACGTGTGGGCCAAGACCGGCTGGGAGCCAAGGTTTGGCTGGCCCAAGGATGTCGAAGACGAGGGCCAGGACCTGCTAGACCATGCAACCTTGCTCGAGTCGCAGCTGTCCGAGAAGTTCTTTGGAGGTAGGTTCTGGGTCTCCCCTTTCGCTCTCCCTCTCCCCCTCTCCCCTGCCCCCGCCCCCCCCGAGCTGTGTCCTGACAAACTGACAACCCGCCGAACCAGACTGGTACCACAATGCGGCCGTCATTGCCTTCGCCTGCCTCGCCTCATGGCTGGTCGCCGTGCTCGGCGGCGGGCTCGCCTGGGTCTTCATCGTCATGGCCGCCTGCTCAACCTACTACCGCACCTCGATTCGCCGCGTGCGCCGCAACTTCCGGGACGACATCACACGCGAAATGGCGCTCAAGAAGCTCGAGACGGACAACGAGTCGGTCGAGTGGATCAACTCCTTCCTCGTCAAGTTCTGGCCCATCTACCAGCCCGTTCTCGCCCAGACCGTCATCAACTCGGTTGACCAGGTCCTGAGCTCCTCCACCCCGGCTTTCCTGGACAGCCTGAAGCTCAAAACCTTCACCCTCGGCTCGAAGCCCCCGCGGATGGAGCACGTCAAGACGTACCCCAAGGCCGAGGACGACGTGGTCATCATGGACTGGTTGTTCAGCTTTACCCCCAACGACACGGCCGACATGACGGCTCGCCAGCTCAAGAACAAGCTCAACCCCAAGGTCATCCTGGAGATCAGAATCGGCAAGGCCATGGTGAGCAAGGGCCTGGATGTCATTGTCGAAAACATGGCCTTCTCCGGCCTCATGCGCCTCAAGATCAAGCTCCAGATTCCCTTCCCCCACGTCGAAAAGGTCGAGATGTGCTTCCTGGAGCGCCCCACTATCGACTACGTCTGCAAACCCCTCGGAGGCGAGACCTTCGGCTTCGATATTAACTTCATCCCCGGCCTCGAGACCTTCATCATGGAGCAGATCCACGGCACTCTGGCTCCCATGATGTACGCTCCCAACGTCTTCCCCATCGAGGTCGCCAAGATGCTGGCCGGCACACCCGTCGACCAGGCCATTGGCGTCATCGCCATCACGTTCCACGGCGCCCAGGGCCTCAAGAACACCGACAAGTTCTCCGGCACGCCCGATCCCTATGCCGTGGTCTCCCTCAACAGGCGCCAGCCCATTGCCCAGACCAAGGTGGTCAAGGAAAATGCCAACCCCCGCTGGAACGAGACCCACTACGTCATCATCACCTCCTTTAACGATTCCCTCGATCTGGACGTCTACGACTTCAACGACATCCGGAAGGACAAGAAACTCGGTTCCGCCTCCTTCCCGTTGGAGAACGTCGAGGAGGTGTACGAGCACGAGAACGAGAGGCTGGAGCTCACCCACGATGGCAAGGCGCGCGGCATGTTGCTGTGTGATGTCCGGTTCTTCCCGGTTCTGACACCCAAGAAGCTGGAGGACGGCTCTGAAGAGCCCGCCCCGGAATCCAACCAGGGCATCCTGCGGTTTACCGTCGAGCAGGCAAAGGAACTCGATGCCTCCAAGAGCATGATCGGCCTGCTGAACCCCTACGCCATGCTGCTCCTGAACGGCAAGGAGGTGCACACCTCCAAGAAGCTCAAGCGGACCAACAACCCGATCTGGGACAACGGCTCCAAGGAGATCCTGATCACGGATCGGAAGAATGCCAAGCTCGGCGTCGCCATCAAGGACGACCGCGACATTGCAGGCGACCAGGTTGTCGGGACGTATCAGATCAAGCTGGACGACATGCTCGAATTCATGGCCAAGGGACAAGACTGGTACAACCTCTCCGGTACCAAGATGGGCCGCGTCAAGATGATGGCTCAATGGCGGCCGGTGGCCATCTCGGGCATTGCTGCCGGCACCGGAGGCTACCAGACCCCCGTTGGCGTCATGCGAATTCACTTCAAGCACGCCAGGCAGCTGCGGAACTTGGAGGCCCTGGGCAAGTCTGATCCGTACGCGCGCGTTGTCCTGTCGGGTATCGAGAAAGCCCGGACTGTCACGTTCAAGAACAATCTCAACCCCGACTGGGACGAGGTCCTCTACGTGCCGGTCCACTCGGCCAAGGAACGCCTCCAGCTGGAGGTGATGGATGCCGAGACGGTGGGCAAGGACCGCAGTCTGGGTCTGACGGAAATCTACTCGGGCGATTACATGCACCAAGACGAGATCGGCGAGTGGATCGTCCACGACGAAAAGGCGCAGCGGGACGACGGCCTGCGCATCCACGGGAAGGGTGTGGCAAAGGGTGTCCTGACTTACACGGTATCCTTTTACCCGACGCTCAATGTTGCGGACCCAGAAGAAGAGGAGGAGAAGGAGAATGAGAAGGAGAAGGAGAAAGAAAAGGAGGCTGAGGGCGAGAAGGACAAGGCCGCCCTGGAAAGTCCCCCTCTCGATGCAAAGTCCTCCAGAAAGTCTCTGGACGTCCGGTCGACCGACGGGAAGGAACCCAGCACGCCGCTTACGCCGACGAGCCCTTCGCCGGCTGCGTCCCCGAGAAGGTCGCGCGACGACAGGGAGCCTCCCAAGGTGTACCTCACCCCTCAGGAGCTGCTCAAGCACGAGTCGGGCCTGGTCATCTTCCGGCTCATGGAGGCGGATCTGCCCAAGAGCCAGAGCCGCATCGAGGTCTTTGTCGACGACATGGCGTTCCCGTCTTATGTCTCCTCGACGGCGAGGTCACGGCATCACAAGTTTGACGAGATCGGCGACTGCTTCATCCGCGAACTGGAGTTCTCCAAGCTGACCATCAAGGTCTCGGAGAAGACGGACAAGCAGGAGGAGGACAGGAAGCAGAACACTCTGGCTCGCCTGTCGGGTAACACGCTTGATACGCTCAAGCAGTGCCTGGTAAGTATTGCATGGCTATGGCGGCCGTATTGCGATACTGCAAAGCTAACCGATTCCAGAACAACCCAACCACTCTCAAGATGAAGGACGAGGATGGCGTCGTGTACTCGATCAAGGTCAGCCTCAAGTACGTCCCGGTCAAGATGAAGCTCGACCCGAGCGAGAGCATCAACAACATGGGCAACCTCCGGGTCGACATTCTCGACGCCCAGGACCTCCCGGCTGCCGACTCGAACGGCAAGAGCGACCCCTACGCCAAACTCGAGCTCAACGGCCTGGAGGTGCTCAAGACCAAGGTGCAAAAGAAGACGCTGAACCCGACCTGGAACGAGGTGTTGAATGTGCCAATCCCGTCGAGGACGGCGGCTAAGTTCCGGGCCACGGTTTGGGACTGGGACTTTGCCGACAAGCCCGACTTCCTCGGCGGCGCCGATATCCGCCTCGACCAGCTCGAGCCGTTCAGGGCGCAGGAAGTGAGGTACCCGCTCGACGGCAAGTCGGGTGTGATCCGTCTCCGCATGCTCTTCACACCTGACTACGTCACGCGCACAAGACAGGGAACGTCGACGCTGTCGGGCACCTTTGCGGTGCCGGGCAGGATCGTGACGGGCGTCGCGGGCGTGCCGCTCAAGGGCGTCGGGGTGGTCGGGCACGGCGTCGGCAAGGGCGCATCGTTCCTTATCCGCGGCCTCCGCGGCGGCAAGAAGGACGACGACAGCGGCGACGAGTCCTCGGGCGGCACCTCGGCCGAGGTGCACGTGCCCCGCATCACCATGACGGACAGCCCGCCGGAGAGCGTGGCGGGCTCCAACAGCGGCGGCATCCTCCACCACTCGCGGAACAAGAGCATCGGCGCCTCGTCGATCCACAGCGCCATCATCCCCGGCGCCTCGTCGGGCACGGCGTCGTTCACGATCGTGTCGGCCACGGGCTTCCCGCCGTCGACGGACGTGTACGTCACGGTCACGCAGCTGCGCGAGGGCAAGTCCAAGCAGGTGGGCAAGACCAAGCACCACAAGTCGGCGAGCGGGACGGTGCGGTTCGAGGAGACGTTCAAGATCCAGTGCACGCCCGACGCGCAGTTCAAGGTGGAGGTCAAGGAGCACCACACGTTTGGCAGCGACGACCTGCTGGGCGACGCGCTCTACTTTGTGGACGACTCGGGGTCCGGGGCGGAGAAGAATCTGCCGGTTGGCAGCGGGACAGTGGTGCTCAAGAGCGCGTTCGCGCCGTCGGGCGAGGATGGGAAGCTCGTGCCGGATAGCCCCAAGTCGACAAAGTCGGTTGCGGGCGGGGTCAGGAGGAGCTTTTTGAGTAAGAGGGAGTTGAAGGTGCCTGGGAGGGATTCGTCGCCTTCTTAGGAGGGGGGTGGCGGTCGCGGGGGCAGGGTGTTGAGTTTGAGGAGGGGTGGTGGACAGGGGGGGAAGTGGAGATGGCCATGAAGTTTTGTGTTGTGTCTTCCTTTGTTGATCTTGGCTAATATTTCGCGATGTGTGATCTGTTCTGGCGTTTGTGTTCCTTTTTAGGGGGTGGTTGGGGGTATGGGACAGCGCTGGACTCTACCTTCTTTTCGTCTCTGTGGCGGCTTGAGTTTCGGTAGTTCACGGGTTGGGTAGGCTGGGTAAAGGGGTAAAATGCGATGGTTAGATGGAAGATGGATAGGTTGGTAGTTATTTGTTTGGAATGGTGGTGGTTTTAGTTTCTCAAGCTGTGCCCACCAACAACTGAGGTGATGACGGTTGAGGAGTGAACCAAAAGCGGTGTTGTTGCCCCTGAATTAGTTCACATGGGCAATCATTTTCGAGTTTATTGCTCAGAAATAAAATTAAATAAAACTTCAGAAAGGCAATTATGTTCTGGTTAACGAAACAGCACCGAGCATAGAGCAGAATCGTATCCCAGTCTTGCGCACTGGCTCTCCATCATCCCCAGGTCTGTGCTTTCCATTTGCATCTGAACCTCGATCGCTGGCTGTGAACCGTGGAGTCGCCCCCCCTGTCCCTGGGCCCAATTGGCCAATGAGACACGCGAGCACAACCAGGCCTGACCAAAGAGTCCCACTCTCGGCGCGTCCGAGAACCCTGCTTGGTTCTCCACCCCAGAAAGACCCCTGAAACTTGGGGACTCGGGGGAGCACCAGCGAGAGACGACGCCTTCAGATCGACTTCAGGGCTCCCTGAGCGGACGCCTGCCAGCAAGCAAGTCGCAAAACCCCCACCACCACACCACCGCATGGATCGCGACATCCTGCGCCCTCACCGACCACTACCACCGACCCAGCGCGCACTCCGACCTGCTGCGCATCGTTGACGCCGATCGAGACCTCCCACCGCCCGCCGCGCCAGGGCCGAGCGCCCTCCTCTCCCCTCCTCTCCCCTCGCCTCCCCTCGACAGTTCCCGCTGAGCCCCTCCTCTCGACCAGTGCCTCGAGCCTCGAGTCTCGAGCGCCGAGTCGAGTTGCCGAACCGAAATCGACACCTTCACCCGAGACTGGAAGAGTGAAAGGGCCAAGGCAGGGTCACGGCAGGGACACAACCACCAACAGAAGAACTACGAAGAACAGCCGCCAAAATGGACCAGGCCGACATCCCCGCGCTCCTCTCGCGCCTAGCCTCGGACGAGGACGCCGCCCGCAAGATGGCCGTCTTTAAGCTGCAGTCCTCCATCAACGACCCGGCCTTCGCCGACGTTTTCATCTCCTCGGGCGGCCTGGTCATCCTCCGCCGCCTGATCATGACCGCCGGCGGTAACACCCTGGCCTACTCGCTGCAGAGCCTGACCCGCCTTCTCGAGGTCGACATGGGCTGGGACATCTTTGAGGGCCCCGCCGCCGAGGACCTGGTCGAGCGCATCGTCGAATTAATCGTCACGAACCCGCTGGTCAACATCCTGCGCGGCGCCATGTCCATCCTGGTCGCCCTCGTCGGGAGGTCGCAGTCGTCCTCCATCGCCGGCGGCGGTGGTGGTCCCGGGTCCCCCGCGGGCATGTCGCCGCGCACCCCGCTGGCCGTGCGCTCGCCGGGCACCTCGGGCTTCCGCGCCCTCAAGCCCGCCGTCGCCGTCTACCCGCAGTTCTTCGAGCTGGTCATCCAGCAATTGCAGAGCGCCGACCACGCCCTGTGCGCCAACGCCCTGATGCTGATCAACGCCCTGATCCGGGACGCAGTCTCGAGCGACGGGAGCCAGAGCGCCGGTGCCGCTGGGCAGTCTGCTGCCGGCAAGGGGGGCTCGTCCGTCATCGGCGCCGGCGAGGAGTGGAGCAAGTTCATCAAGCGCCTGCAGGACCTGGGCCTGATCCGCGCCGTCTTCAACCTGCTGCAGAGCTCAGCCCTGCAGGACCTGGCGCACCCGCTGCTCGAGTTCCAATCGCTGACCAAGGTGTTGCTGAGGAAGTGGCGCGAGGTGAGGGTCGACTTGGAGAGGCCGGAGCACCGCCGCGCACTCAAGGGCCTCCACCTCGCCAGCGCGCCCGATAGGAGACCGGCTGCTAACGGCGTTGGTGGTGCCGCGGAAGATGGGGATGGCGGGAAGAAGGGCAGCAGGCGGCACAACCCGGAGAAGTGGCGCCGCTTGGGCTTCGAGACCGAGTCGCCCACCATCGAGTTCGAGACGGCTGGGTTCCTCGGCATGATGGACCTCACCGACTACGTGAGGAAGAACGAGGACGGGTTCCAAAAATTACTGCTTGAGCAGTCCACGCGACCGCTGCACGACCGGTGCCCTGTCGCACGGGCAAGCCTGGCAGTTACTATGATCCTGTACGACCATTTCGAGGTGGATAAGTCGGACCTGGAGGACATCCGGGGCTATCAGGCCCTGAACGATCCCAAGACCCACGACAAGCTGTTCAGGCCCCTGCTGCTGCAGTGGTCACGGTTGCACACGGCCGGCCTGCATGCCTTCTTTCGGCTCTGGAAGTCCACGGGTGCCCAGCGCGACGACTTTGACAAGGTGGCCGAGCTGGTGCGCGTGCTCGTCGAGCAGGTGATCGGCCAGGCTGGCAGGACCAAAGACGTTCTCGAGGTGGAGGACGACCTGCAAGAGTATGACGCCGCACGGCTGCGTGAGATACAGATGGAGCTCCTGGAGCTGTCCTTCGAGGACCAGTGGGGCCCGCACCTCTTCCAGGTCCGCGACGAGCTCAAGCACGAGGCCCTGCAGTTTGTCAAAGAGCAGCGTATCCGCTGCCTCCTGCAGGGCAGCTGGTTCACCAAGCCCATGCCCCACACTCGACAAGAGAGCTACACCAAGCGGCGCCTGTATCAGCCGTGGCGGTACGCCAAGCTGTCCCACAACCGCCGCTACCTCCACTACGCCGATTTCCCCGAGAAGCTCCCGTACGAGCCCGGGCTGGATGCCCTGACAGAGAAGGTCGACCTGGGAACTATCAGTTCTGTGGTCTCCAATGTGTCAACGAATCCCGAGGTCGAATCGGCCGAATCGGACGCCGACCAAAGCCCCAACTCCAGCACGCCCACCCTCCGCCACAACGGCGCGGCCATCGCCAAGCCGACCACCAAGATCACCATCTTCTCCTTCTCCGACGACGTGGGCGACACCAGCACCAGCACCCCGAGCGGCGGCGCCGACACCTCCACAACAGCCACACCCACACCCGCAGCCAGCACCACACCGGGCGGCACAGAGCCCAAGGAACAGCCCGTCTTGACGCTGTACCCGCTCAACCACAGCCTGGCGTCGGAGTGGCTGGACGGGCTGCTCATGCTGCTAAGCCAGGCGCCCATCACGGCCGAGACTAACAAGCTCGTGACGCTGGTGAGCGAGTACGGGCTCAAGATCAGGTTGTTGAATGTCCGGCTGGAGCAGATGTATGCCGGCCCCGGCGCTGGGGGGCGGGGGAGCGGTGCTGGGGTGGTGCCCAGCCGCGAGGGGTTGGATGAGGATTATTATTATGAGATTTGAGCGTTTCCTCTCTCCTGAGTGTGGCTTGTGGCGGTAGAGCATGGCGAGGAGGTGATTTCTCGTTTTCTTTTCTTTTTCCTGGTTTGCTTCTTTTCTTTTCTTCCTTTCTTTGAGCCAAGGCGAGTCTCTTGAGCGTTCCTGCTGTTCAGCTGGTTGCGGATACCCTATGCCCAGTACTGTACCATAATCCACCTTATACCCGATTTCCCCCTTTTTTTTTTCTGCATTTCGCCTGTGTAAAACTTTGCCACCTATGTTGCTTTCTTGTGTGTATTTTGACAACCTTTGTCGGAGTTTTCTGGGTCTAGGAGGACTGTACGGAATACCTATTTAAGGATGTTTGTTTGTGTGGTTGACTGAGCTGTGGCCTGCATATGGTCAAGCGCCGAGCCCCTGGACCAAGAGCTGAGCCTGACCCAAGCGCGATACCCAAGCGCTGAGCCCCCGAACAAAGCGGATGCGGGGTTTGCATCACAGCGGGGATCCCCGTTGCTGTACGGCCAAAGAGTTTGTCTCACCGCCCTGGGTGCCAAGAACGCCACGATCAGCCGCACT
>MU855402.1:44333-73199 GCA_033296695.1 Staphylotrichum tortipilum | reverse complement strand
GA
The DNA here is from genome assembly GCA_033296695.1 of Staphylotrichum tortipilum. Classification (NCBI taxonomy): domain Eukaryota; kingdom Fungi; phylum Ascomycota; class Sordariomycetes; order Sordariales; family Chaetomiaceae; genus Staphylotrichum; species Staphylotrichum tortipilum. Next base: position 73,197 of record MU855402.1, on the reverse strand, counting down.
TGCTCAGGGGTTCAGGGGCTCCCATCAGGGTTGGGGTTGGCCGAGGGTTGCCGAGGCCTTTGCAGGGCTCAGCCCATTACAATCTGCAACGACCGAGCACGACCTGACCTGGCCCGCCCAGGATGGCTCGTCTACCAAATGAGATCATCGCCCACATCATATCGCACCTCGCAGCCGAAAGCCGCGCAGCAACAGCAGCCACGGCCGCGACGGCAGCATCCCCGCGCATGACACGCAAGCCCCGGCCCTCGCCCTCGCCCCGTACGCGACCGTGTCGCGCGCGTGGCAGCAGCGCGTCGAGGCCGCGACGTTCGCGCACATCGCGCTGACCCCGGCGCGCCTGGCGTCGCCGCTGGCCGCCCAGGCCCTGGCCCCGGACCGCGTGCGCCGCTTCGTGCGTTCCGTCCACGTCGATGTGGTGCTGCCGCCGTACGGCGAGGAGGAGCGGGCGCGGCGCGAGGACGAGGCCGACCGCGCGGCGAACGATGGGATCTTTACCGATGCTGTGAGGAGGCTTTTTTCGCTGCTGGCGGCGCCGGTGGTGGCGGCGACGGCGTCGGAGGAGGAGGAGGAGGAGTCGGACTCGGCGTCACCAGCACCGATCGAGGGCCCGGGCGGTCGGAGTGGCCAGCAGTACCAGCAGCACCAGCAGCACCAGCAGCACGCGGGGGCTGTTGTTGACGCGGGTTATCGTCCCAAGATTCGTCTTTCCATGACGGCCCGCTGTGTCAGTGACCAGGAGGATATCAAGGCGAGGAGTTTCCAGTGGAGTCTCTCCGGGTCCACGTATCCCGACATTTTCGAGGCGCGCTACGAGAGCTCGTATCTCGACTTGAGGCCAGTAGCCGGGAAGACGGCACAAGACGAGGCTGAGGCGCTACCCGAGCTGTATTGCATCCAAGAGTTCCACGTCTCCTATATCCTGGGTCGCGGACGCCTGTATTATGCTCCACGAACCTTTGCTCCACGGGCCTTATGTCTTATGGCCTCGAGGATGCCGGGTCTGGAGAGGATACGGTGGGACCTTCGCGACAACGAGAAGAGGGATGTGGCGCTCAGGAAGAGGTTAAGAACAGACTTCGCCCATACTTTACAAACACTGCCCCCTTCCCTCCGACACTTCTACCTCCTACACCCGATACTTACCGCACGACCACTCCTTCCAAACGCCCAGCATCCTGGACGAGATGGACAACAACAACGACAAACTAAGCCTCGCCCTCCACGCGCTCTCCCAGCGCCTCACCAGCTTCGGCCGACGTCTGGCCCGAGGTCCTCTGGCCGTTGGAGCGCGCCCAAGATGGAGACGGCGGCGGTCCGCTCTGGCCGCGAATGCGCGACTACAACATCAGCCCGGGCAGCATCGCGCCGTCGGGCCAGTGGCGGTTCCGGCGGTCCAACTCGGAGTCGGACTACGAGTCGGACGGGGTCTCGATCGAGTCGGACCCCGGCCGAGCGCCCGGCGACGAGACAGACGACCCCTGCCGCAGCGAACTTGACCCAGACGCCGCCCACGCCCTGCTCCTCGCCCTCGCGCGGGCCGTGCGCCGCATGCCGGCGCTGCGGAGTGTGATCTTTACGCTGGAGCCGGCCGTTAGTTGCGGCAACCACATTGAGCTTATGTACACGGTCAAGGGGGGTAATACTGCTCGCGCTGGTGATGGGGGTGGGGGGACGGCGGAGTTGTCTATCGAGAGCGGCTCCATGTTTCGCCCGGACGAGGAGGTCCTGCGGATTTGGAGGGCGGCCGCCGAGGAAAATGCACGCGCCAAGTCCGGGCTTGTGGTCGTGCTTCGGGATATGGAGAGCGAGGTGAGACTAATAAGTTGAGTTGCCACTTCAAGAGGAACGTGGCAAAAAGCGATTTGGTTATTGGAGATCGAGCTTTTTTCATACTATACACCTTGTCACGCCGGCTGCCCAGTCCCTGAAGCTGGACTGCACTGTATGCGGCGGAATGAAGGAGCTCGCTCCCGGCCAAACCCCGAATTCCGTCTACTTCCCACTTCCCCGTCACCCCCCCTTCTTTTTTACGCCCACGCCGCCGGAAAGGGATTGGTTCAAGGTGTCTGCAGAAAATCGGCGTACGCCGCCTGCAGCGCCTTGACGCGCTTGACGACGGCCGGGTTCGTCTGCACGCCGCCCGGCTGCTGGCCGCCGCCCGCCGCGTTGCCCCCTGTGCTGCCCAGGTGCATCTCCACGAACTTGGACACCCACATCTTGAGGAAGTCTTTCTGTTTGGCGTTGGCCCCGGAGTAGGCCCCGTAAACGTGCTTTTGCCAGGCGTTGCCGAGGTTGAGCTTCTCGTAGGTGGCTGAGTTTTACGTGTTGGATGTAGGCTACAAGTTTTGCCAGGAGGTTAGATCTTCGGTGGCTTTTACCTGTGCTCGCAGGCTTCAGAGAAAGGGGGTTGGAAGGGGGGCAGGCTGCTTACGATTGCGGCGAGATTTGTTTCGATATCGTCGCTGCGAAGGTGAAAATTCCCGGGTTAGCACTTGATAAATACGCGCCAACAAGGCCACCACGGTGTTCCCAAACAGGTAATACACAGGCAGAGCTTACAAGTACGTGCCAACCCGTGTGGCCTACGTCACTAGCAGGGCAGCGACCTCGGGAATCTGCATCTATTTCGCACAAGGGACACCGTCCCATGTCAGTAAAGGCCCGGGCCAGTTTGAGTCGGTGCCGAGCTTCACTTACATACTTCACCGCAAACATGAGTTGCTTGCAGTTGTTGATGGCCACGTTGACGTCATTGACAACCCAGTTGTTCATTTTTTCGGGAGTGCGGATGTCGCCATCGCCCCAGATCCGCTCCTCCAAGTTATTAGCGTCCTTGAATAGCAACTGTAGCTCGGCCACGTGTTTATATTTGTTGGGGAACGCCTTGCTGAGGATATCGATGGGGAAGCTCGTTAGGCCGTCGTAGGTCATAGCATAGACAACACGCCGGCTGCCGTGCTCCACCAGAACCACATATACACCCAAAAGGAGGACAGATTCCTCCTTTCCGGTCCTCGAGTCTCTATCCCATGAAATGCCTACCAGGACTCATGAATCCTCGTCGCCTTTTTATCCACATGATGCTGGCTGCTCCTGTCCTCCGAAATATCCAGCTCTGTCATGACAAATATCCCCTGCCCATCCTTCTGCCCGCTCTGCACCACCCTCCCATTACCCTCCCCCCCTTTCCCACCCTGCTGTACTTTCATCTCATTCATGATCTTCTCCTCACTCTCCGTAAACGTCACATTCGTCAGCGGATTCGCCCCCTTGGCGCGGTGGTGGTGGTTGCGCGAGTCGCCGCTGGTGCCGCCGCCCGGCCCGCCGCCGCCGATGCTCCGGAACCCCTCGGGCGTGTTGTACTGCTGCTTGCTGCGCGACGAGCTGCCGAGCCACGGCTTGAGCCAGATGCGGAAGAGCGGGAAGACCATGGGCAGGTTGGTTGTGATGACGGCGACGAAGGCCTCGCGCGTGCCCCACGCGCCGGCGAGCTCCGCGCCGTTGACGTCGTCCTGTAGCACGCCGCGGGTCAGTACGGGGGCAAGTTGGGATAGGCACCGAAAAGGGGGACGAGACTTACGACAATGACAAACACCGTCTTGAGCGTCGCGCACACCAGCACAAAGATACCGGCGCCTAGCACCAGGGTCGACGCGACCTTCTCGATCAGGCGCAGGCGCGACTTCCACAGCAGGGGCAGCGGGATCAGGATCAGGTAGAGGTCGGACGAGATGTTGGCCGCGAACGAGGCCCAGACTATGGGGCGCGAGACGGCCGCCTGGCAGAAATTGCCCGGGTCCGGGTTGATCTGCCAATAGTGGTGGAAGGGCCTGCACGTTAGCAGCACGGCGGCGATGGAGGCGACGTAGCCGGCCGCGACGAGGGCAAAGCCGAAGTGCACGCGCAGGCGGTAGCGGCGGCCGAGGCCGTTCTGTGGTGGTAGTGGCGGTGGTGGTCAGTTGTCTGGGTGGGTTCACTCAGGGGTAAAAGGGGCGGGTTTCGTACTGTTAGCCGCAGGTAGAAAAACAACATGGCAAACTTGAGCACCATCATCAAGGTCGAGTAGACAGACCAGCCGGCGACCTGGATTTTGGATCCGATGACCCGCATGTCGTACTCGGGGTTGGTGGGGGATAGGGCGACTCGTTGGGCGTCCGTCATGCCATTGTTGGCCATGCCATGGGCAAGGTTGCCGACCTCATACCCCAACGTTGTTTGTGTTGTGTAGAGCAGCTGCATGGGAACAGCCAGATGCGAGTCAGCAATCCGAATACACGGTGGTGGCACGATAAAAGGGGTACAAAATATCACATACAATGGCCACCCACACAAGGTAGTCGTCCGACTCAAAGCGTTCCCATCCCACGGCCATGACCCGAGCATAAGTCCTCAAGGCGGTGGTGACGACGCCAAATGCGTACAGGGTCCATAACGTGATGTTGAAGGTGCGGGCCGCCGCCAACGCCGCCTGGATTGCGGCAGCTTCCGCGGCCGGGTCCGCCGCGGCGTCAGCCATGGCGATGCCGCTCGTTAGGGGCTTCGGGGAGCGCGGGGGTTGTTGACCTTTTGGTGTCTCTGGGTCCCTCGGTCGTCACGGGCCAACAGGAGGGCGGATAGCCATGCAGTTCAGGCAAAGCAGGCAAGCAAGCCGGCGAGGCAAGCAGGATGATATAAGGTTGGGATATGCCGGTACTTGGTGACAGGATGGAAGCAAGTGTGGGGGGAAACAGACTCTCGGGAACCGGCAGAAACGGGGAAAGAGGCCGAATTATCAACACATGGCAGCGAGACTCGAGCAGGGACAGGCAGGCAGAGCGAATCATGTTGCCGCGGAAAGCCACCGAGAAGCTGAAACATGGAGCCCGTGAAGCTGGGTCGTGGTGGTGGGCATCCTGGGTGCTAGCCGAGATCTGGGAGTGTCTTGGCTTGCATTCCTCTCTCTGTTTTTATTTCTCTTTTATCGAGCAGGGAGGAGGGGGGGAGGGGGGCTGGCGGGGGGCAATGGGGGGCAAGAGGGGGACGGGGGGCGTTCAAGGTAATTCGCCGTTTTCTTGATCTCCTCGACGGCGCCTTGTCTTCACAAGCCAGACCAGGAAGGTGACTTGTTGCTGCCCTTTCTTTTGCATGCTTCAGGGCATCGAGGGGACTTTGCTCCTGCTTGGCGACCCCCGCGCTGTCAAATCAAATACCGGGCTTCAAGCCTTCATGCGGAGCTTTGCTGCATGGCTAACCCCAAAATCACGCATGCCTCGCGGGGAATCCCGAGCCCCTGGTTTGCTCTCGCACCCTCGTGGTCGAGTCTGCGTGGTGTCGGAGGAGCTAACGCAGAAGGTCGATGCACTCCGGCCGGCTGGCTCGGTGGCCACGACCAGGACCCCGGCGGTCTGGGTGGCGTGTTGCTTTGTTGGGGGGCATTCTCTGCCATCGAGATGGGGGTCGGTTCAGCGCTAGAGGTTGTAGTCTTTCAGCGCCATGACCTCCGGTCGTTTCGCTACCAGCGGATCCAAGCGAGCATCGGTGGTGGTCTGCTGATTGTCGATTCAATGCCCTCGTTTGTTGGTTCTGGACCAAGATCCATTTTGGAACTTCAATTGCGGCGATTCCCGTCAATTACGGGCGAGACTCCATCTTTTGTTCGACCCCGCCTTCCACTCCCCGCCCCTGCCCTGTCAGCTAGCTGTCAGGCCATCACCAAGGGAGCAAATGCCGCCGAGATGCATGCGTCTGGCCGCTGTCAAATGCTCCTCAGGCGCTGCCTGAAGGGCGCAATCCGTACAGACTTGGGACGGTTGACACATGCTGAAGTCGCAGTCAAGACGCCAAGCTCGCGCGATCGAGTCCTAGCGCTCACTAGCGAGCTGCCGGCGCTGATCCCCGGGACAGTGCCCACCAGCGAACAGCGACCCATCAGCGACCAGGAAGCCCCTGGCAGACAGACACAAGCCTCCTCCAGCGCCCGTAGGCGAGGTGCAGCCAATCACTACAGTCCCACGCTACAGGCCCTGGCAGGTGAGGAACGCCCCCACGCGGCACGGGAGGGGCCTGATTGCTGGGCTCCTTCCCGCCCAGGATTTTCAGCCGATTCGCTCCTCGGTTCTCGCACAACAAAACGAGAAAACACAGCTCGTGGAACATGCATCATCCAGGTGCTGGTACGGATGAGCGGATCTGCGCATGGGTGTGAGATCAGAGAAGGACAGAATGACCAGCGAAGGTGAGTGGACTGAGCCATTCCTTCCATCCATCTTTTCCATGTTGTTTCTCCCAAGCACCACCTAGTCCTACAGAGCAACGACACGGCAGAGACACTCAACATACAGCTCGCTAAGCATCTTGGCTGCTGCGTCAATGTGTGTGGGGCGCATGAAATTACAACGCTCTGCTATGTCGCTTTGGGTCTTTGGGTCGCCCTTTCAGTCCTGTCCTGTCCCTGGTGTTGACAGCCGGAGGCCGGGGAACAGCGAGGGCAGGGCCGGGGGACCATGGGGAGAGAATGAGGAGGGGGCGGGGGGGAAGTCGGACGGGGGGGTTGACCAGGTTCTCCTCAGGGTACCAAGTAGAATAAATACCGCCGCGTGGCATTGGGGCGCCGCCCTGGCTTGCAGCTGATGAGAAAAGCTGCCGTCTGCCACCCTCCTCTGCGGACAATCTCCAGGAGATCGCCGCCCCCCTCCGCCCCCCCCCCGTGCCCGCCTCGCTCCAATCACGACAATGCGCTGGTCTCCCATCGCTTGGGCTGTTGCAGCGACGACTGCAACTGCCCAGGTCACCCTCACTGACGACACCTCGGTCGCCGTCGACTCGGCTGCCCGCCCCGGCCCTCCCCCCTACTGCGGCCTGACAGACTTCCGTCGTCTCGTCCCCAGGCTCTCGGCCCAGGCCGAGGTCTACTACCCGGGCTCGACCCAGTTCGCCACCCTCTCGCAGCGATGGTCCAACCTGCAGACCCCGACCGTGAACGTGGAGGTCGTCCCGGCCAGCGAGGCCGACGTGGTTGAAATTGTAAGTCGCAGGCATCACCATTTCTTGACCCGGGAGTCTCCTTGCTGACCATCCCCTCCAGGTCAAAGCCGCCAACACCTGCAACATCGCCATCCTCGCCTACAATGGCGCCCACGGCTCCATCACCACCCTGGGGTCCATGGACTGCGGCATTGGCATCAACCTGAAGAAGCTCACGGGCGTCACCATCGCCGCCAATGGCCAGACCGCCACCATTGCCGGCGGCACCAACTCGCGCGTCGTCATCGATGCCCTCTGGGCCGCGGGGAAGCAGACCGTCACGGGCACCTGCGAGTGCGTCAGCTACATGGGCCCCGCCCTCGGCGGCGGCCACGGTTGGCTGCAGGGCCACTACGGCCTGATCGCCGATCAGTTCGTCTCGCTCAACGTTGTGCTGGCTGACGGCTCGCTCAAGACCGTCAGCGCCACCTCCAACTCGGACCTCTGGTGGGGCATGAAGGGCGCTGGCCACAACTTTGGCATCGTCACCTCGGCTACCGTCAAGATCTACCCCAAGATCCACACCACCTGGGCCATCGAGACTCTCATGTTCACCGGCGACAAGGTTCAGGCCGTCTACCAGGCCATCAATGACAACCTGCTCCAGGGCGGCAACCAGCCCGTCGGCATCATCAACTGGTCCTACTGGTTCAACCTGCCTCCCGTTGACCCCACCGGCCCCGTCATGGAGATCTACATCATCCAGGAGGGCGTGACCGCCGTCGACTCCGTCTACACCCAGCCCTTCCACAACATCGGGCCCATCGCCATCACCCCCGGGAACGGCACCTACTTCGACCTCGCCCGCTGGACCGGCATCGCCCTCGACCAGGGCCCTTGCCAGTTCGCCGGCATGGCCAACCCGCGCTTCCCCGTCTACCTCCCGGCCTACAACGCGACCGCCATGCAGGAGGTGTACAACCTCTTCAAGGCTGGCACCGCCGGCTCGTCCCCCTTCGCCGGCTCCCTCTTCATGTTCGAGGGCTACTCGATGCAGGGTGTCGAGGCCGTCAGCGACGCGTCCACCGCCTACGCCTTCCGCGGCGACAACCTCCTGGTCGCGCCCCTGATCCAGTACACGCCCGGCAGCGCCGCGCTCGACGCCCAGGCCGCCCAGTTCGGCAACCAGCTGCGTCAGGCCCTGCACCGCGGCAGCGGCCGCACCCAGATGCACATGTACGTCAACTACGCGTACGGTGACGAGACGCCCAAGGATTGGTACGGCGCGGACCAGTGGCGCCAGGACCGCCTCAAGGCGCTCAAGAAGAAGTATGACCCCAAGGGCAAGTTTAGCTTCTATGCCCCCGCCGCTTGAGGGATGTTGCATTCTCGCTGGAGTAGATTAATTAGATAGTAACTAGTTAGTTTCTTGCAATCGCCGCTTAATGTGAATAAATAATTAGGCTTATCTGGAATGTTCCACCGTGGCGTATCTTGGTAGCGAAAACCCAGGTCCCAGGAACCGGGATTCGCACAGCTGAAAAGAAAATGATGGTGCGTGGTGGGGCGGCGACCCCTGAGCTCCCTTGAGCTACTAACTACCCCTGACCCATCCGCGCCCAGACCGCCTGGTCATGGAGAATGCCCAGGCTCTCACAACTCCCCAGCCACCATTCCCCCACGCAGCCGGGCTGGGGCATCACCAAGCAGGCCCCTGCGCCCATCAGCCCCCCTCCATGCTCCCCGCCCTGTCGCATGCGGTTGGCATGAATCCGCATCGAGCTGGCCGATCTGATATGCTTCCAGACTTGGGGGGTCATCATGCCTTCCCAGCAGCAGGCTGGCCCACCCCCAGATCGCCATGCAGCCAGCCGACCCACCACCACGTCTGCCGCGCAGTGATGGCGGCGCATGTGCCTACAGCACACGCACAGGCACAGACACAAGCGGATTTCATACACGGCGGGATACTCTGTGGAATAATCATCCATCAACCGCCAACTGCCTGCCAGCCGAGCCTCGCTTGCCTGGCCCAGCCTCGTTCTCACCACAACTAACGAGCCGTACCACTGGTGTGCTCCGACCCGAACCGGAGAGCCCGTCAGTCGAGTGGCGGGCGGTAAGCGACTGTCACAGCACAGACACACAGGGGATAGATGTGCATAGTTATATTCACGGTGCGGAGAGGACGAGACAGACGCGCAAATACGTGGACAGACACGCCTGGAGGCAGACTACATGCGAAGAGAAGAGCACGAGACAGCTTGGAGTCAAGCACACAAACACAGACCTCAAGCAGACACCGAGGCAGTTCGGGAGATAATAGATAGATGCATGTCAAACTAAAAAAAAAAAAATTCAACCAAGGAAAGCGAGAGAGCGGCAAGAAACACAGACCCACACGGCTTCATCCCCAACATCGCTTGTCAACGGAAGGCCATCGATTGACTAATAGTCGTACTCTAACCTGAGAGGCTGCAAGGGCAATTAGCTCACCAGCATCCTCAAGTCCAACAAAACCTTGAGGTCGATGTGCGAGTGGGGCGGCTGGTTGGTTGCAATTTGACCACAGGGCGACACTGCACAAGCCGTTCTCGACCTCGACACGGTCACGTCCACATGCAACCACAGTGCGCCTGGCATGTGACTCCTTTACAACCTGTCTCGTTTTCTCGTCCGAGCCAACCCCAACTCCCTGCGCTCAAGGGTCACACAGCGCGCCCCTCTGCGAGTGCCCGGGCCCACAGCTCCTGGTGGCTGAGCACCATGGTCAGTTTCGATTCCTCGCCTGATACTACGGTTTACCTCCCCAACGTGGAGGTGGAAACCCTTGAGCGGTACACAGTCGGCGGGTACCATCCCACCGTCATCGGAGACACCTTCCACGGCCGATACGAAGTCGCCCACAAGCTCGGGTTCGGTGGCTACTCGACCATCTGGCTCGCCTGAGACCAGCAGTCGCAGAAATATGTTGCCTTGTAAGATCCTGGCCGCGGACGAAGCAGAGAGCAACGAGAGAAAGATCCTTCGTCTGTTGTCTAATAACCCCAACTCCCACCCGGGGCGACGCTTCGTTCCACGCCTCCTCGACGAGTTCGCCATCGATGGACCTAACGGCCGTCACCTCTGCCTGGTCCAGGACGTCAATGCGTGCAGCGTCACGATATCCAAGGAATGGTCTTCCAACAATATGTTCCCTGTTGAAACTGCCCGGTCCATTGCTCCCCAGCTCATTACGGGAGCCTCATACCTGCACTCTCGTGGGGTTTGTCATGGAGGTAAAACGGGAAGGCTTTGGACACTGTTCTGCTCACGAAACTCATCTTATGTCCAGATCTGCACATGAAAAACTATCTCATCTACGGCTTCGACGTCGACCATCTCAGCCCTGCCGAGATCCGCGATTGCTACAGCTTCAACACCTCACCAGTTCGAAGGGCAGACGGGGCATCCCAGAGCCCCACATCCCACCATACGCGGTGCTACCCATCCCCATCAAAACCCCAGCCAACGCCCTCCTCAACCCCGCCATCACAATCTCTAACTACGGCACCTCTTCCTCGCCCACACCACCCCCTCTCCCAAACTCTACACCCCCGACCTTTACCTCCCCCCCGAAGCCTTTTTAACGACCTTCTGTCACGGAACCAAACCTCACCTCAGGCACGGTCTTGTCAGTGCACCAGGCATCACCACATACACGGTCGTGTCAGTGCACAGGACCGAGGTCCACCCTCGTTTATATAGCCAGTCTCCAGGTCCATAGTTTCTTCACCTTCATGGTGCAACAAGTATCATTACCATGCCCTAAGGTTGGCTCCGTGATACCTTCTCACCCCTTCGCCGCCGACATCTGGACCCTCGGCGTAAGCCTCTACGAGCCCCTCGGCGAGCGGGTCCTCTTCGAAACATTTTCTTGCGACCGTGACGATATCCTCGCCGATATCATCAACACGCTCGGCCTGCCGCCACAGAGGTGGTGGGACGCATGGGCCAACCGGGGTGAGTTTTTTTAGGAGGACGGGGAGTGGCGAAAGGGAGGCATCAGCCGGATCTATACCCCGGCCTGGCGGCCGTTGGAGCAGGGGATTTGGGATATGGGGCGGGGCGAGACGCCTGAGACGTGCGAGAGGGATGTTGAGGGTGGGGAGCCCAAGGAATTGCTGGCATTGTTTAGGGGTATGCTGGCGTGGGAGCCGGAGGAGAGGTGGACGGCGGAGGAGGTGGTGAGGTCGGAGTATATGGTTAAGTGGGCGCGGCCGGCGTGGAAGAGGCAAATCAAGAGGCAAGGGGGGGTGTGCAAGTGTGAGGCTGATTGAAAGTTTGGAGCCTGATGTAATTATCTGGATCCTTCTGAGCAGGCATAGACCCTTGATACCTTGGCAAATACCTTGGGGACAAGAAACTGACCCTCCCGCACCTCCCATACCAGGACACAGTAAGTCTGGAAAAGCACATCAGGACGCTGTAGGTACTGGCCGAGTTTGCAACCTACAACCGAACCACCCACCCTTCTCACCCCTGCCTCCCCCAATCCTACACAGCCCCTCACTCCTTCTCATCCGCCCCAACTAACTTCTCATCCATAACCAGCTCCCTCTGGAACGCATCCACCTGCACCTCCCTAAACCTCCGGGCACTCACTCCCTGCTCAAAGAGGACATCCATCTCCGACAAGCCCAGCCCCTTCGTCTCCGGCAACCGGAAATACGTCCACACCAGCATGCTCAAGCACAGGCCGGACCAGACAAACCCGCCCTTGCCGCGCAGATTCCACGCGGTGGGGTTGAGGATGGGCGGGTTCAGAAAATTCGCGACAATACTCGCGATGTTGTACGCGTTGCGGGCGAGCACAACCGTCTTGATGCGCAGGCGGGTGGACGGGATCTCGGCGACGAGGCAGTACGCCACCGGCCCGACGGTCAGGTCATACGTGATGACGAAAACCATCATCAACGCGCCGGTAGCCCACCCCAGGGGCTCCGTGATGGCGGGGATGCCCATGAAGCCGATGGTCAGCAGGAGTGTGAGCATGGTGGACAGGCCGAAGAGGTACAGCGTGCGCCGCCCGACGCGCGGGACGATGAACCACGCGCCGATGGTGCCCGCCATGGCAATGCCGCCGAGGCCGATGCCGAAATCGAAGGAGCGCTCCGGGTCGAAGCCGGCCTGCTGCAAAAAGTAGGTGACGTTGCCGCCGAACCAGATACCGCAAAACACCTGCGCGACCCAGACGGTGCAGGCGATCTCGGTGCGGCGGAGGTTGACGCCCTTGAAGCAGTCCAGGTACGACGTGCCCTCCTCCATGTGTTTCTCCAGCTTGTCGGTGTACTCGATCAGCGCGAGGGACGCGTCGATTTCCGCGTCGGTGGTCTCCTTGCTGGTCAGGCGGCGGAGCGACTTTCGCGCGTCGGCCATGTGCCCCTTGCGCACCAGCCACGTCGGGCTCTCAGGGGCGAATAGCACGCCGATGATGATGATCGGGGGGAACACCCACTGGATGGCGTAGGGGATGCGCCAGGCCCAGTCGTCGGTGCGGCTCAGCAGGCCGCGCAGCACGCCCGTGCTGATGAGCTGGCCGACGACCCAGCACATGTTGACAAAGGTGGTGAGGATGGGTCGCAGGGAGATGGGGGTCACGTCAGCGGCGTAGGTGGTGGTGAGGGTCTGGAAGGCGCCCCAGGGGATGCCGCATAGGATGCCGCCGGCGAGGAGCATGCCGATGTTGGTGGCGAAGAAGAAGAGGAAGATGAAGCCGATGAGGACGAGCAGGGCGCCGACAATGGTTTTTTTGTAGCCGAAGCGCTCAGCGATGAGGCCGGCGACCATTAGGCCCAAGATCTGGCCGACCTGGGTGCCGTTCTGGAGGCCCGACATCCAGCTCGACGTGAGCTGGTAGTCGCCGTTGTCCAGGGGCTGGCCGAAGCGCTGGCGGAACTGGGGCAGGGCGAAGAAGTTGTTGGTGAGCGAGGTGTCGTAGCCCTCCATGATGAGGCAGAGGGAGAGGGCCATGGAGTAGCAGATGGCGGCCGGGTAGGTCTTGACAGCCTTCCGGACGCCCATCTCCTTCTCCCGGGCGGTGGCGGCCTCGGCGGCGCGGATCAGGTCGTCGATCTGCGAGGCGCTCTGCATGTTGCGCAGCTTGATTTCGGGGTCCGCCTTGGGCGTTGGCGAGGCCGACATTTTGAAAACCAAAGAGGAGAAGGGGGGCTTTCCAAGCTGGCAAGAAGATGTCAGAGGTGCTGCTCAGAAGTAAAGCCTGGGTGGTGGTAATGGTGCTGAGCGTCCAAAACCTTCCAGGTGAGGAGGACAATGTAGCACTTACATACTATCTCAGAGATCGCGTTTGACGTGGGGTGGAACGACAAGTTCGAGCTGTACCCCCGCAAAATCGGCCATCTGGGGTTCAACGGCGATGGTTCATGACGGGCCAGACTGGATGAGGGAAAGGAGAAAAAAACAGTCGAGCTCACATGGTGGGGATTGGGGGTGAGGTTTAGGCGAAATATTTAAGCAGAGGTTTTGGCCTGATGTTTTCTCAGCCTGCGGGAAGAGGGCAGGTTGATTAACTATGGATCGCTGGAATGGGTTGGGGTCGTTGGCTTGACCGCGGGACCCTGGGGGCCGGCATTCAGGGGTATGAGGCCCACCCAATCACCGCCGTTTGTGGTTGCAAACATGGCAGATCACTGCCCCTTCTCTGTCGAGGTTGTCCGCTCAAAGCTGGAAGGAGTTTGTGTCTTTCCATTCGGATTGCCTTTGGTCATGCGAAGGTAGACTACATGGCAATCAAGCTGGAAACGCCGTCGCGTTTGCTTGAGAGAAGCACGGGGAGCGAGGGGCGAGGGACCACCTGGGTTGTCCCGCCGGGTCTGTGCGCAGATGTCTGGGCTCTGGCTGGGGTCTCGATCTAGAGGTAACGTGATGTCTTGAAGCAGAAACGCCCTCCCCCTCCAGAATTCGTGCGTGACCAGGTCGAGGGCCGAGAAGGTGGTGTGTGCCTGGTTGGGAACCGGGTAAACCTTGTGGAGGGTGTGTGGTCCGGTAAATCTTTTCGCTTGAATTCTTGGGAGGTGGGTGGTTCGATGGTGCAAGGGTTCCGTGTGGTGTGGGGATGCGGAGATGTGGGGATGCGGGAGGCGGCTGGGGTCCCCCCAAATCGAGCAAGTAAGTCTCTTGGCTTTTCCTTGCGGTGACATGTGCTTGTCCTCCCTCCACCTCCGCGGTGACCCCGACCATGATCCATCGGATCGGTGCTTGGAACCGCGGAGATGATGTGAGTTAGGGATGCCGACGGCCAGTCTAGTCGAAATATGTAATTATACCTAACACACACACCCCTTCCCACCTCCTTTTTTCCCCACCAGACTTTGAGCTTTGTCGGTCTGGACCGGATAGGGCTGATCGGCCCCAGTGACAGGGTGGTTTGTGGCGGCAACACGCCGAGTGCCCGCCGAGCAAGCCTGAAGAGCAGCGCCTGAAATATTGAAGGACCAGCTTCTCCTGATAGGCAACCGTTGCCGCCCCGGCCCGCACACGCCCGTGAACAGATTGCGGGGGAATGTGGGGAACGAATGCTTAATGCGCAGAACCCCATGCTGTAACGTTAAATTGTGGGGTGGCAGCCATGAGGGGAAGTCGGTCCGAGTGTGATGCTTTGGTACCGACGTTGATGGTGATACGCCGGTGCATATCGACTGCCGAAGACGCCCGGCAAACAGCGGGGCATCGATGGAACATCACAGCGGTCCTCTGAGTAGTACCTCGTGGCCACGACGTTACGACTGAGAGGAAGCAGTCCTGTCTCCCAGCAGGCGTTGCCTCGTGATATTTCCGAGCCCATATTACCAACCATAATAGATCAAGATCTGTGATACATAACCGATATCCCAGGGCATCGGTTTCAAACACGACGGTTTTCAAACAAACCTTTCGCCGCTGTGCTTGTCCAAATGCCTCTCGAACCTTTCACTTGAGCGAGTTCTCATCATACAACAACTAGAGAGAATGAAGTTGTCACCATCCGTCTTCCACATTTACGCGTGGATAATTATTCCCGGAAGCATGTCCAGGGTACTACCATGAACAGTTATTCTCCTATCGGACCGAGGCGTTGGTAGAGGTCGAGGATGGTGTTATCTTGTTGTCACTCGAGTGAGCCAATCCTCAACCACCTACCTAGCCTTGTGGAGTTGCCATCAAGAGTCAGGGTGGCATTCACCTCTTGAGCGCGGTGCTATAAAGGGCAGACAGGATCCCCAAGACCGTGGACAGACCTTGGCCATCTCAATCTCACCATCAGTCACTCGGCCTACCACAGGGAGCTCATCACCCGGTCAAAACATCTCGGTCTTTGGTCTCAGAATCATGCTGTTCTCCTCCGTCGTGCTGGGGCTGCTTGCCTCTGTAGGGTTTGTTGGGGGCTCGCCCCTCGCCGATACCTCCTCGCTGGAGGCTCGGGCTTCCTCCGGGGACCGCCTGGTGTTTTGCCACTTTATGGTTCGAGACTCTGCCACACCCCAAGCTTACCATCGTCCCAGTTCAGCTCACGGACTGTCATTCTCAGATCGGCATCGTCGGTGAGCGCACCAGCGCGGTCGAGTATGACGACGACATGCGCCGGGCCAAGGACGCCGGCATCGACGCCTTCGCTCTCAACATCGGCGTCGACGGCTACACGGACCAACAGCTCAACTTTGCCTACCAGTCCGCCGCCAACAACGGCATGAAGGTCTTCATCTCGTTTGACTTCAACTGGTACAGCCCCGGGGATGCGGGAGCTGTTGGCCGCAAGATCGCCCAGTACGCCAACCAGCCCGCCCAACTGAAAGTCGACGGCCGTGTCTTTGCCTCTTCCTTTGCCGGCGACGGTCTCGATGTCAACGCCATGCGGGCCGCCGCGGGCACCAACGTCTTTTTTGTTCCCAACTTCCACCCTGGCCAGGCCTCCACGGCATCCCTCGACGGTGCCTTCAATTGGATGGTAAGTCCTCGCCGCTAGGTGTGAACGCCTGACGAGACTGTGACAGCTGATGAGTGCCCCAGGCATGGCCAAATGATGGAAACAACAAGGCGCCCAAGCCGGGCAGGTCGGTGAGCGTCGAGGATGGTGACAACGCCTACCTGAACTGGCTTGGCGGAAAGACTTACATGGCTCGTATGGCATTCCCAGGTTCTGGTGACGCATGTATAGTAGCTAATCAGCTGGCAGCTATTTCTCCCTGGTTCTTTACCCATTTTGGACCAGTATGTCTTACTGAGGCTCCTGGCAGAAAAGAAAGCTCTCACTAACACCGACCAGGAGGTCCCTTTCAGCAAGAACTGGGTCTTCCCCGGCGGCTCCCTGATCTTCGACCGGTGGAAGCAGGTGCTCCTGAAGGGCTTCCCCATGGTCGAGCTCATCACGTGGAACGACTACGGCGAGTCTCACTACATCGGCCCCCTGAGCTCCCCCCACTTTGACGATGGCAACTCCAAGTGGACCAACGACATGTAAGTCGTACAGAACCTTCCTAGTTTACACTCGTCTAACCGCAGACAGGCCGCACAACGGCTACCTCGAGCTCTCCAAGCCCTTCATCGCTGCCTACAAGAACAAGGACACGTCGGTCGACAGGTACATCACCAAGGACCAGATCATCTACTGGTACCGGCGCACCCTGCGGAGCCTCGACTGCGACGCCACCGACACCACGGCGGGCCGTCCGGCCAACAACGCGAGCGGCAACTACTTCATGGGCCGTCCCGACGGATGGGAGTCGATGGAGGACGTCGTCTACGTGGTCACATTTCTCACCCAGCCGGGCACCCTGACCGTCACCTCGGGCGGGCAGGTGGTCCAGCAGGAGATGCCCGCCGGCGCCAACATCATGACCGTGCCCATGGGCGTCGGGCAGCAGCGGTTCAGCCTGGCGCGGGGCGGCCAGGTCGTGCTGCAGGACACCTCGTTGATGGACATCTCCAACGTCTGCCCGTGCGGACTGTACAACTTCAACCCCTACGTCGGCACCATCCCCACGGGCTTCAACGACCCGCTCGGCCGCGATGGCCTGGCCTCGCTCACCATCGGTCTGCACGTCACCACCTGTGCCGCCACGCCTTCGCTCGGCACCAACCCGCCCGTGACACTGACGTCTGCCACCGCCACCATCACCCGCACGTCCACCACCGGCGGCCCGAGCATCACCAGAACCAGCACCAGTACCAGCAACCCCATCACCAGCCAGCCGCCGACCAGCTCGACCTCGGTCGCGCAGCCAACCAGCAGCACCCCAGGCTCTGGCCGTAAGTTTTTAACTAGGCCCCTTTTTGCCCCCTTTCCACCCCTTTTTTTTTGCCTCACCCTTAGAATCCTGCAACGCTGGCACCAACGCCGACGGCGAGTCCGGCAACTACATGGGCCTCTGCTCCTTCGCCTGCAGCTTCGGCTACTGCCCGCCCGGCCCCTGCAAGTGCACAGGGTACGGCGTGCCGGGGACCCCGCCCGCGTCCAACGGGCGCAACGGCTGCCCGCTCCCGGGTGAGGGGGAGGGCTACCGCGGCCTGTGCAGTTTTGCTTGCAATCATGGGTATTGTCCGGAAACGGCTTGTCAGTACTGTTAGGGTGTGAAGGAGGAGAGTCTAAGGGGGGGGGTTGGATGGAGGGGGTTGGATGGAGGGGGTTGGATGGGGGGAGAAGCTGGGGGGAGCGGCGGGTTGGGTGAAAAGTGGTGTTGCGGTTGGTATCCTTCGCTTCTCGAGCTCCTTACAAGCTCGTGTACATATTACACGGCCTCGCCAGGTGTGTATATGCCTTCGTTCCTCCAATTCAATACACTCTTTGAGCACTTGGGTAGCTCTGTGAGGCGCTTTGGTGATGCCTGATGGTTGAGAGCAAGTGACGGCTCGGGGGGAAGAAAGTGTTGCAGGGGGCAGCACGAAGAAATAAACAAAAAGCTCGCCACCCAGCGCTGCCGTGTGGTCCGTTGATTGGGAGGAGGCGGCGAAAGCTGGACCGCAGGAAGGTGCTTATATACTGACTCTGGTTCTGGGAATGTACTGGAATGCTGGCGTGGAATAGGCACAGGGGTGACTCCAGCCGCGTTCACGACGCGGTCCTCAACATTCGGCCAACCAACTGCTGCTGAATTCGTAGACCGCTGTTTTCAGACTGAATCTCTAACTATGCTGGTTTCATCAACAAACCTCAAGTCTGCTGCCGATCTCTACAGCCTCCATCAAGGTCAAGAACAACATCTCCCAACCAACCATGGTCTTCTAGTACATTCAGCCAACCCAAGATTCACTGGATAATAGGAATAACTATGCTAACATCGCGACAGTGAAATGGATCCCGCGTACGGGGTCTCCGTCGCCTCTTCTCGCTGGATCCTCTGTAACGGTCACAGGAGTGTATTGCGACTATCTGATGACGACTCTACGAGTAAAACTGAGCTTGAGAAAAGGTCCGCATGTCGCGATGCTCTCTGTCTGGCCGGACGGAGACACCAAGCAGAAAAGGGGTAAGTGTGGTTGACTCGGCGATGCTCAGGGGTATCGAGGGTTAGGGTTGGCCGAGGGTTGCCGAGGCCGCTGCAGGGCTCAGCCCGTTACATCCTCGGCTCCCTGATGGTCGGCAAAATGGTTGACGGCTCAGAGGCCAAGCCACCAGACACGCTTGCTCACTGGCAAGATGGTGACGGCATTTTATGCCTCCGAAACAGGTCGGCCGACGACTAGGAGTTGTCCGCAGGCGATTCCAAGACCGATCGGATCCACGAGGCTGAACATCAGCCGCGGTGTGGTGTCTCGGACAGGACACTATCGTGAAGGTCCACTCCTGAGTCCTGGATCGAAGGCGTCGAGATGGAAGTTGAGAAAATTCTCTTCGTGGCCGAGAAAGCCCTGGAAGTGCCCGTCCCGGATGTCTTATATACCTGGATCGATTACGACCTCAACAGAAACTTCCTCATCATGAAGCAAGTCAAAGGGAAAATCTTGGAAAAGGCATGGCCGAAGCTCTCCCCACCGCAGCGCGCACAGATCGCTAACGACGTCGCCTAATTTTGCGTCAACTTGGCTGCCAACACCTCAACTCGCTATGAAATGGTCACTAGACTCCCCGTTTCCAACGAGCGGTGGTTGATGGACGGGTGGCAGCTTCCGAGTACCAAATCGTCGCGGTGACCCTCGCCGCTTCCCCTGCAGCCCGCGCACAGGCCTGTCAGATTTCTCTCAATTGTCGTTGTCGTGTTTGGATTGGCCAGGAGGAGCGTTGGCCATGGCCGAGCATGAAGCTGCTGCCCAGTTTGACAGCAGGTAAAAAGTAACACGTCATGCAGTCAAATAAGCTGAGACATCGCGGCTTGACATCATTAAGAGAACGGATAACGAGCACAGATTTGCAATGTCTTTTTAGAAGATTGTCACGACCCGGACCTGGCTCCGTCCCTTGTTTCGCCGATTCCCTGCCTCTCCACCCCCCTGGGCCCCGAGTTGTGCCCCTGAGCTCCCGCCCTCGCTCCCGCCACCGCTTCCGCCTTCACTTCCGCGCTTGACTCTGCTCTGCCGGTTCAAAGGGGGCGCAAGGGAAAAACCTTCCTCCCTCATTGCCGTTGTAAAGCAAGCCGGCGCCCTCAATGACAAGCTCAGATACCAACCCGGACACGCGATCTACGAAGAGTACCACGACTACAAGGCTGCAGACGAGAAAGCCAGCCAGGACAGCACACTCTACAAGGAGAGGCTCAAAGAGATACGAGACACCAACTGCCTTCCCGCCCATGGTTCAAGGAACTGTCCCGCTGTCGCCGCCTTTGCAAAGGACGCGAACAAGCAGCTGGCTATATTGGCAGAAGCAGCGTCCACGAGCGCTAAAATGTACGTCTCGTATACATCGTATACGTCAAGGCGTTCTAACCTAAGCTAACCGTTGGGGCCAAAATGCAGCCATGCCGAGAAACGCCGGTCGTTCAACAAGCGGTACAAGGACGTGCTCGATGCAACAACCGGCTACCCGGGTCATGTACGAGCGGCCAACAATGCCGAAGCGAGCGCCAAGAAGTATGCCAAGCGCGCCCAGGCGCATCATGCAGGGAAAATCAGGTTGTTGGGACAGTGAAGAGCATCGCTTGAAAGCTATACCTAGTCTAGATTTAAATGATACATGAAGCTAAGGTTAGCTACTCTAGAACAGCTACAGCTCCTTAAAGTTCAACTACTTTATTAGCTTGACTAAGTAGTTTTTGAAAGTGCTTGATACCCTCGGAGGTATCGCTGGGTGCGCTTACGCGAAAGACTTGTGTGCCAGAGGCAAAAGTAGGTATTATCTCATTGTTGTGGTGATGGTTGTGTTGGAGGTTGCAGCTCTGGGTCGCTTGCAGTTGACGCTGCGAGCGATCCAGAGTGGGGCTCCTTATCTAATCTACATAAGTTCAACCCTAACCCTGTCCATTCCCAGGACCTGGGTATCAGTGCTCTAGACCTGAACCTGCAAGGCTGCACCAAACCCGCTTACTCAATCGCTCAATGACCTCCCTCACCCCTGGGAGAGTCAGCTGCCAGGGAGGCGGACTGTGTCCAAGCGGGCATGAAAGATTCATCTGGTCTTCCAGCGTCCTTGTGCTTTTCCCCTGTTTGCTTCTTTTTCGGCGCCTCCATTCTCGGCATTCCAATACCTACATGGCTCCCTGCGCGAGTTACGCCCACCTCTTGAATTCCACGAGGTTGCCAAAATTCCGTTACCCTACAAGGCGGTGGGGACCATGAGGTTGGCCCATTGGTGGTTTCTCAACCCTCTCGCCCCTGCTGCACGTCGGTATTTCTCCGACAAAGGCCATGGCATGCGACCCCCGAACCTGGGCCGCCAGATCACGCCCAATACCCTCCTTCCGTATGCGGTCGTCGTGATGGAGGCATCGCGACTCCCTCGTCCCCTTGTTGGCGGCTCGGTTGTCGCCTTGCTCGATGACCTCTACTGCCGGCCAGCTCTCCTCGCCGCCCGCGCGCCACAGCTGCCCACCCACCTGGTGCGACGGATGGGCCAGACCCACAGCGCCGTTCTGGCCTTGGCAACTGACTTTGCCGCACGCGCCTTGGAACGTATCCCTCCTCCAAGGGACGGGACTATACCGACCAGTCTGCCCCTCTCTCCGTCCGAGCTCTTTCGTTTCTGTCGCGCCTTCTACCGAGTCGAGCTGTTTTACAGGCTCTTTCGGGACGGCGCGTTCGCTGACGACGTGAACCGCTGGTTCTTCTGGAGGCAGCCCGCCTGGGAGAACGAGCAGCTCGGCTGTGTCTGCAGGCACCTGGAAGCCGAGGTTGACCAAGGTTTGTCAACGCCCTTTGACGAGAAGGCCCTTTCTTCTCCAGGCTACCTAAAACCGTGATCTGACACCAGGTGACTTCTAGCGATACAGGCCTACCGCGACGCAAGCCGCACCAGGGGAGATAAGCAAGATCATGAGATTGACGATTGGGCGCTCAAACCCCTTTGGGTGAGTTGTCCTGAGTGTTACAGTTACGGGGCCCTCATGCACGACCATGCGATGAGACGGCTGACGATGGAACCGCCGGACTGCCAGCTGGCTCAAGGTGTCGAATACTTTAGCAAGCTGGCAAATGCCCCCTCCCCCGAGGACAAGCAGGCCATCTTGGACGCCGGACTCAACGCTGGCTTCCGCGACAAAGTTGATGTAGATCTGCCTCAGATTCTGTACATGATTTACTTTGGCGCACGGAGAATTGGCGAGGGCTACTCACAGGAGTTTGAAGACGCCTGTAGCTCGGTCGCGCTGGATCGATATGGCCAGCCCAACGACGAGGACCCAGATCTGGGCCCGTACGAGGTTTGGCGCACCGAGAACGCAGGGTGGGGGGTGCCGGAATCGTTTATACCCGAGCCAAAGGCCTGGCTCCGCGACCGCGCCTATGTGTTGTGGGATGGAGACCGAGCACGGGAGATGGGTGGTTTCAGAAGAAGAAGGAAAAGGAAACCCAGGCGATTGACTAGATCCTGTTAGATTACGGAACACGTATGCTGCGATAACCTTCTGGCTCTGGCCTGTTAAGGAATCGGCCTTACAACAGCATGGGAGTCATGCACCAAAGTGACCAGGTGGGTCCAACATTTAGAGGATGGATGAGGACCTCTTGCCCAGCTCAGGAATGGAACTATCCTGCTATGAATGAAGTACGTCTTCTTGGACACGGAGCTGCGGAAATGCCAGGATGGACGAGGGACAGTCGAGACGGTTCAATGAAAACGCAGATGGGCAGGAAAAAAAGGGAGCAAGATGACCGACTGCCCAAAGGGTCACATTCATGCCAAACTCATCTGCAAGTATCGTTCCCAGACCGGGACATTGAAACCAACGGTTACATGGCACTGAGTCGAGATGCCCATTTCTGTCTGCAGTGCAGACAGACTCTGCACCCCAGGAGAGGATGGGAGTCGTCGTCGAGCAGAAAGTGGAGCCACCCGCAACTTTCCCAACCCAAGTCACATGACCTCGAGAAAACTCGGCAGACGCAAGTCGAAGGGGGCGGCAGCAGTCACGGCTGCACCAATGCCCAGCCCAGCCAGCACCAGCCAGCACCAGCCAGAAGAGCGCCCTACGAACGCAGGCCCTGCATGTCGTGATGACTGTGGGGCGCCACGCCTGAGCGAGCGAGCGAGCGAGTGCCCCCTTCTCGCGCTCGCCAGGCAGAGAGCAGAGAGGAGGGAGAAAGAGAGGCTCGAGATCCCATCCGCTCGTCCCCCAAAAAACCCACCTGTTTCATCGTCAGCCCCGCCAGCCTTGCTTTCAACCATCATCACATCCTCTCGCTGTCTCACGACCTTTTTACTTTCGCTCCCTCTCTTCCGACTAGCACCTACGCATAGCATTTCCCAGCAATACAACAAAATTATTCTTGTTCACTTTCACACGCTCTCTCTCGACGACCCCACCCGCCCGCGCCCGCCCAAACACACACGACCGGCATCTGCATGCGCTTTCGCTTCGCCTGACACGCCGAACTAAAAACCCGCCCGTTCCCGTCGCGTGCATCCCAGCAAGCACCAGCGGCAGCACACGTCACCTCGCACCGTCCGGAACCCGAAACCACCGTCTACCTATTGATTCCGTTCCTCCGCCCCTCTGCATCGCATCGCATCGCAGCGCATCACATCATCCGCGCGTCACACGCCATCCTCAGCAGCACCAGCAGCAGGAAGCCGCCGCGCTTCTTCGGCATCTATATTTTTTGGACGGTGGGACAGGAAAAACAAGAACCAGGGTCGCAATGAGCATATTCAACCAAAAATCCAAGTTCAAAGTCAAGACCGAGGTGCGCAAGGTGAAGCAGGCCGTCGCGCCCGCCCCACCAAAGAAGTCCGGCGGCTGCGGCGGAGGCAGCAGCAACGGCGCCCTCTCGCGCCCCTCCCTCTCAGCCCCGAGCAGCGCCCACGGCACCCCGCGCGCCTCGCCCATCCCCTCCTCCCTGACGGCCGCCGCTGCCGCCGCGCGACGCCTCAACAACTCCTCCCACTCCCCCGAAAGCAAGGTCGGCTCGTCGTCGTCGACCGGCACCGCGAGCCGGAAGCGCCGGGCGCCGCCGAGCCGCCGGTCCCCCGCGACCGCCAGCCCCGCGCCCGTGTTGAGCGACTCAGAGCCGGCGTCCGACGACGACGACGACTGGGCCGAGACCCTGGACCGGAGCAAGAGGCGGAAGCGCGCACACACCGAGGACCCCAGCCGGCGGCTGCGGCACCCCAAGTTGTGGCCGGGCCAGGGGGAGGAGGAGAAGGCGCGGATCGTGCATGCGGTCGACGTGGCGGGGCTGGCGGACAAATGCCAGCCCGTGATGGGCCTGGGCAGGGACGAGGTGGCGGTGCGGCTGCGGTATCCTGGGGCAAAATATTACGAGCGGTAAGCGCGGCCTCTTCTCTGCCGTGGTCGTCTGGCACGTGCCGAGAAAATGCTGACGATCCTCTAGGTACGAGCTTGTCTGGGGCAAGGATAAGATTGACGGCGCCGTGGATATTATGAAAGTCGTCGAGCTGGTCGCTTCGACATACCTGACCGGATCCGAAGCGAAACCCTTCCTCGACAAGAACGATGGTATCTGCCGCCGGCTCGAGAAGAGCAAGAACACGCAAGATGGCAAGGGATTCAAGGCCGCGCTGTTCGAATACAACGAGCAGCTCCTGGCCCTGCAAAAGTCGGGCGCCATATCCAAGAACATCAGCGCGCTGCGCGGCATCCCCCAGGAGCTGGTCGAGTTCATCCTGGATCAGGTCTACGACCGGACGGTGGCGCCCAAGGTCGACCTCCTCGCCAAGTACGAGAACGGCACCGACAACGTGTACGGCGAGCTCCTCCACCCCTTCATCACCAACATCTTTGACCGGACAAAGTTGAGCTCGGGCATGGTGTTCGTCGACCTCGGGTCGGGGGTGGGCAACGTGACGCTCCAGGCGGCGCTGGAGCGCGGGTGCGAGAGCTGGGGCTGCGAGATGATGGAGAACGCGTGCAACCTCGCCGAGGAACAGAAGAAGGAGTTTGCGGCGCGCTGCCGCATGTGGGGGATCGCGCCAGGCAAGGTGTATCTCGAGCGGGGTGACTTCCGCAAGAGCGAGCGGACGCTCGCGGCGCTCAAGCGGGCGGACGTGGTGCTGGTGAACAACCAGGCCTTCACAGCGCAGCTCAACGACCACCTCGTCAACATGTTCCTGGACCTCAAGATCGGGTGCAAGATCGTGTCGCTCAAGACGTTTGTCCACGACACCAAGAACGCGGCCAACGATGTGGCAACGTCCATCCTGGACGTCGAGGATTTGACGTATCCCGAGGGATATGTCAGTTGGACAAATGCGGCGGGGGCGTTTTGCATCTCGACGAGGAAGTGAGCGGGGATCGAGGAGCGAGGTTCCTGGCTTGAGGAGTCAGCAGTAGTTTGGTGGTTGCTTTCTGGATTTTTGTTTCTCTGGAGTACGGGCGGCTTGTTTGGAGACGGTTGGTTGCCTGCAAAGGCAAACGAATACCCCCATCCAGCGGGATCTGTTTGTGTAGTGTTTGGTGTTATACGGCTTTGGGGGAGATTTGAGGGGGCGGCGGATTCGAAAGACGGGGCGGATAGATCGTATTGTATTGTACATACCTTGTTCAGGTTCAGATACCAGTCTCCTTTTCTTCTTCAACAGAGCGGCGCATTTTGTTTCTCGCTCGTAACTTGACTGGCCGGTTGTGGCCACTCCTTGCTACCTCTTCTTGTTAAACAGCGGGTCGTTTGCCAGGTTCATGGCTTCGGCCTCCTGGCCGACGCGCTGCATGAAGCGTTCGACGAGCTGTTTGTTCTCGGCCTCCTTCTCGGCCCGCTTGCGCTCGACCATGTCGAGCTGCATGTTGAGCACGGCGAGCTCGTCCTGCACGTCGGCCACGAGCTTCTTCTTGACCCGCAGCTCCTCCTCGCGGTCGCGCAGCTTGACGGTCAGGGTGCGCCGCTCAGCCGTCAGGTCGCGCAGCACCTTGGTGTCGGCCGTCGTCTTCGCCCGCAGGCGGGTGAGCTCCTCCTCGGCAACAGAGAGGCGTTGCTGGAATTGGCCCTTGGCGCGGAGGGTTTCGGCGAGCTCAAGGCGGAGGCGGGCAATGATTGGGGTGTCGTCGGCGGCGGCGGCGGGGGTTGGGGCTGGTGAGCCTTTGGCGGGTGCTTCTGGGGGACCTGTCGGTTCAGACTGGGCTGCCTTTTCGGCTTCGAGGAGGGCGACGCGGTCGAGGAGCTGAGAGTCTGGATGGAGGGGGTTGTGAGCTTGGTCAGCTTGGGATCAAAACCAAAACCAGCCGAGTTCGTTTTCGTTCTTGTTTTTGTTTCCCCTTCGTTCCCAGCCTGTCGGTGTGTAACAAGAGCTGGGGGTGGGCAATGGCGGGGCTGATGGTCACTGACATGCGGCGATTAGCGCGCGGTTGATGGGGTGCTGCTTCTCGGCATCCCGGATGCCACTGAGATATTCTTGTCTCCAGTCGGCCATGGTGTGTGTCGTCTCCCAGAAGCCGAGGGCTGGCTGTATTTGAGAAAAGGGAGAAAAAGGAATACGGAATACGACTTGTGGCTTTGGGCTGATGATGCAAGCTGCGCCATCTTATCGTATCCCTATCGTCCATTGTTGGGGCCACCCCGCGATCCCACAGCAGGGAGGGGCTGGGCTGCAGTGGACCCACTGCAACCAGCAGCGAGCGAGGGCACTGTGCGAATCATGGGGTTGGGCTGCTCTTGGCACCGCCATGGGTCAGGCAGCTCCAAGCTTGACCCACCCACTCGCTCACTCACTGCATCCATCTCATCTCGCGTCTCATTCATCAACACATCAACACACACACGCCAGCCAGGCGCACATATCCCCCAACAGGCTCGTCCCACAGCCAATCATGGGGTCATGACACACGATGGACTTCGCCCACCCCACAGCAGGCTGGGAACAGCTCGACAAGCGCTTCTACCGCAAGACGCAGCTCTACACGCAGGTCTTTGATCAGGACCTCGACCTCGACCACTTCCTGGTCGCCGGCGCCCCCTATAGCGGCGCAGTTGGTGAGTTCCACCCTTCTTCCATCTCAGATTATTGCTGCATCGCCATCCTCACGCCATCCCACGCCAGCCCTCTACCGCGACCCCGACCAGCCGATCCCCTTCCAGCCCCAACGACCCACCACCAAGCCCACCATCGACGTTCACAGCTGCGCCGGCAAGCTCATCCGCCGCATCAACTGGGACCAGGGCCCCATCAAGGGCCTCGGCTGGTCCGAGGACGAGAAGCTTCTGGTCGTCACCGCCGACGGCACCGTCCGCTGCTACACCGACCTACAGGGCGAGTTCACCCAGTTCTCCCTCGGCAACGGCGCCGAAGAGGCCCGCGTCAAGTCCTGCCGCTTCTACTCCCACGGCCTCATCGCCCTCCTGAGAAACAACGCCCTGGTCTCGGTTTCCTCCTACGACGAGCCACGTCCCAAGCTCCTGGCCCCGCCCCCCGAGGGCCAGGTCCACTCCTGGAACGTCGTCCCGCCCGCTTACACCCTCTCGCGCTCCGTCGAGGTGCTGCTCAGCATAGGCCAGACCATCTACGTGTCCGACGCCTCGGACTGCGAGGACCGCTTCCTGGACATTGGCCCCTTCACCCACATTGCCGTCTCGCCCAACGGCAAATTCTTTGCCCTCTACACCTCCACCGGCAAGGCCCACGTCATCACTAGCGACTTCCAGGCCCGCTTGAGTGAGCACGACTCGAGATCCAAGATCGCCCCCAAGTACTTTGAATGGTGCGGGAACGATGCCGTGGTCATTGCGTGGGAAGATGAGGTCCATCTTGTGGGTCCGAGTGGCTCGCTCGCCAAGTTCTACTATGACAGCGGGCGGGTACACATTCTTCCTGGTGAGTGTTGCTTGGATGGACAATTCTGCCCTTTACTGTGCTCTCCATCCCTAACCAAGCCATAGACTACGACGGGGTCAGGATCCTCGCCAACGACACCTGCGACTTTTTGCAAAAGGTCCCCGATGTGACCGAAGACGTGTTCCGCCTCGGCGCGGATTCTCCAGCATCTATCCTCCTAGACGCCGTCGAGCAGCTCGAGATGCAGTCGCCCAAGGCTGACGACAACATCCAACTGATCCGCCCCAACCTCGTCGAGGCTGTCGACGCTTGCGTAAACGCTGCCGGCCAGGAGTTCAGCACTCACTGGCAGAAGCAGCTCCTCAAGGCCGCCTCCTTTGGCAAATCGGTTCTCGACATCTACAACAGTGACGACTTTGTCGACATGTGCGAAACCTTGCGAGTCCTTAACGCCGTCCGCTTCTTTGAGATTGGCCTGCCCCTGTCCTATGAACAGTACCAACGCCTTTCGCCAACGGGGCTCATCGCCCGTCTTCTCAACCGCCACGAGTATCTCCTAGCCTTGCGGATTGCCGGCTATCTACGGCTGCCCACAGACAAGATCTACGTCCACTGGGCTTCTGCCAAGGTACGGCTCGGTGCCGAGGATGACGACGCCATCTGCCGCAAGATTGTTGAGAAGCTAGCTGGGAAGCCTGGGATATCCTTCGAGGTTATCGCCCGTGCCGCGTATGATGAGGGCCGAGGCCGGCTGGCAACGGAACTCCTGAACCATGAGCCCCGCGCCGGCCGGCAGGTGCCGCTGCTGCTCAGCATGGAGGAGGACGAGCTCGCCCTGGACAAGGCGATCGAGAGCGGCGACACAGACCTCATCTACTTTGTGCTGCACCAGCTCAGGCGCAAGTTGCCGCTGGCGGGTTTCTTCCGCGCCATCAGCAGCCGGCCCACAGCCTCGGCCCTGGTCGAGGCGTTGGCGCGCCACGGCGACGGCGACGGCCGCGAGGACACCACGCTGCTGAAGGACCTCTACTACCAAGACGACCGCCGCCTGGAGGGCGCCACCGTGTTCTTCAAGGAGGCCCTCCGCCAGCCCGAGAGCCGGACAGCGAGCGATAAGCTCGCCCTCGCTGCGAAGCTGCTCGCGGACAACGCCAGGGAGCATGCCTTCGAGCTCGGCACGCTCAAGGAGGCCACCACGCTGCTGCGCATGCAGGAGGCGTTTGACCGCGACCTGACAGACAGCTTCACGGGGCTGTCGGTGAACCAGACCATGTTCAAGCTCATCCGGCTGGGCTACCACGGCCGCGCCAAGAAGATCCAGAGCGAGTTCAAGGTGCCCGAGAAGGTCGCCTGGTGGATTCGGTGAGTGTGCAATCCCCCCTTCCCAATCCCCGTCCAACGCAGCCTAACCAACCACCCCCACAGCCTCCAAGCCCTTGTCGCCAAGCGCGACTGGAACGAACTTGAAGAAATCTCCCGCCAACGCAAAAGCCCCATCGGCTGGGAGGTACGCCCCCCCCCCCCCCCCCCCCCCCTCCCCCCCCCCCCCCCCCCCCCCCCACCCCCCCCCCC
>MU855402.1:0-44323 GCA_033296695.1 Staphylotrichum tortipilum | reverse complement strand
TTTTCCCCCTTCCTCCCCACCCAACTAACCCCTTCCCCCCCGCGCAGCCCTTCTACAACCAAACCCTCCAAGCCGGCAACCCGCGGCTAGCCGCGACCTTCATCCCCAAATGCACCGGCCTCGAGCCGGGCAAGACGGTCACCATGTACGAAAAATGCGGGATGCGTGTCAAGGCGGCCGAGGAGGCGGTGCGCATCAAGGACGCCGAGGCGTGGACGCGTTTGCTCGAGGCCGCGGGGAGGGGCACGGCGGAGGGAAGGGAGATTGAGAGGTTGGGGGCGGCGGTTTTTAAGAGGCAGGGGTAGTATTTGGTTTTTGGGGGAGGGGGGTGTAGATAGGATGGCTGGTGTTGTGTTGTTGGCAGGCGGGAGTGGTGGTTACATGGTTTATGGATACAGGCCGAGATGTTGGCGCTTATTTTGAGGTGTTTCCGTTCCCTGTGGTCTGCTGTGAGGTGCATGGTAATGACTACTCAATTGCGAGAGACACCTCTATATGTGTCTGGTCTCACTCTGACGCTCTTCGTTCTCCCACCCTCACTGTACATGTGACACGACCTAGTATTAATGAGAATGAACTGTTGAAATACAAGAGGTGGGTAGGTAGGTAGGTAGGTAGGTGAAGAACTATGCCGGTCTGTGTCTTTGCCCCTCTCTCCCAGCCCCTGGCAGCCTGTGGTGGAATCGGTCTGGGTCGGAGTATATAAGGTATTTAAGGCAAGTAAGTACCTAGGTACGAGTAGGAGGGAGACGAGGTGAACCCTCCCCTCCCCCCCTTTTCAGTGGTGACTAGCAGTAGAGAGACACGAGAGTCAAAAACGAACAAAAAGGCCCCAGGAAAATGATGACCAACGACCATGCCCCATCCCATCCAGTCCTCCCATGTATATCCCCTCTCCATACTCCCTACTCCCCTCCCAAGGTCAAGCACGGTATGTCTGTCTGTGTGTGTGATGTTTCAGTATGTGATGTGTGTGTGTGTTTCCCTCCCGTCCAGCCCGTCCAACTCCATCAGATGCGTGTGTGTGAATGTGTGTACTTGTGTTTGTGCTCGTGTGTCTGTTTAGTTCCTTATGCCGATTGTTGCTGTGTGTTTTTAATTTTTGTGCTGTGTCGTGTTGTGGAATGATGCGTCCTTGGGCGTGGTACCAAACGCAGATGCGACAATGGTGAAGAAACACCCAAAACAAAAGGCCCGAGGGAAAGTAGAGCAAGCGCAAAGCTAAAAACCGTAATTACCAACGCAACGCAATGACCGCTGAAAAATAGTATCCGTTCAAACGCCAAAACAGACAGGAAATATCTCCTCCTTCTGTTCTTCCCCTTCAAGTTACCCCCCTTCCCCGTCCCCTTCCCTCCACTGTCCACGCATAGCCTCGACATATCCACTCCCGCCCTACGAGATGTGATCATCCTCCCTCGACAACCGCGCTCCGACAGCCTGCACGGCCGCTTCTAAACTGGTGACCCTCGCATGCCCGGAAC
This sequence comes from Staphylotrichum tortipilum, assembly GCA_033296695.1. Taxonomy (NCBI): domain Eukaryota; kingdom Fungi; phylum Ascomycota; class Sordariomycetes; order Sordariales; family Chaetomiaceae; genus Staphylotrichum; species Staphylotrichum tortipilum. Next base: position 42,839 of record MU855402.1, on the reverse strand, counting down.
CGCCCTGCGCCGTTCCCGGCAAACCAACGGGCCGCCCTCCCTCCTGGCTCAGGCGCACGCCGCTCCCGTCAAACACCCATGGGCCGGCATCGTTTCGCGGCGTGATGGGGCCCTCGGGGCCGTTGGTCACGGGGGCGCCCGGGGGCGACGGTGTCCTAGTTTCGCGGCGGCCGTCGGGCTGGATGCGTTGGGCGGGGGAGGGGATGGGCATGGGGTTCGACGTGGTGTGGGTGAGGACGCCTGCGGCCCCGAACGCCGAGGCGCCGTCAAACTGCACGGGGAATGTTTCCTTATCTGGCGGCGAGGGGTCAAGGAGCATGGTGACGTCTAGGACTTCGGCGGCGGGCTGTGATTGCTGGAGGTTGGCGAGGAAGCGGGCGCTGCGTACGGACTCCTTCGACTTGCGGGGTGGTGCCGAGAGCGGGGTGGGGTTGTTGGCGTCGACGGGAGGGGGCTGCAGCAACGCCCCCTCCTGACCTGCAACACCCTCGTCCGAGTCGAGCTGCTCCCATTCCTCGGGGTCCTCCACCTCGGCCTCGAGATCGGCAGCGGCGCGGCAGTTTGGGCAGTTGAAGATGGGGTAGGAAGGACCGGCGAGGAGCGAGCGGATGCATTTGTAGTGCCATGTGTGTGAGCAAGGAGCGACAAAAAGACATTGGCACGGCTGGGAGCGCAGCAGTGTTAGTTGCAAGATTCTGCCGAGCAGGTAAAAAGAAGAAGGGGGGAAAGGGGGGGGGGGATGTCCGGCGAGATGCTTACGGCAATGTTGTTGAGACATATTGAACAGTCCTGGGACGAGCCGTTGGCGATCCCGGCGGTCATGTTCCTTAACCTTTTGTGGGTGGCCATGCTAGGAGGGGGGAGGGACGCGTTAGGACCTGAACTCTCTCGACAGAGGGTTGCTGCCACTTACTTGAACGTGTTCAACTTGTTCTGCCAGTCGCGGTTCAACTCGAGCCTCATCTTGACGCAGCGGAAGATCATCTCCTCGCCTCCCTTAAAGTCGATACCCAGCTGGACGACATCGCCGTCGTTGATCGCGTACGGCTTGGACTCGGTGCCGGGGGGGCTGAGGCGGATGTGGTTGAGAAAGGTGCCGGAGCTGCTCTTGACGTCCTTGATGTACCACTTGCCGTCTTCGTACCAGAACTCGCAGTGGCGGCGGCTGACGACCTTGCTCTTGAAGCCGACAGGGGCGGCCGAGGGCGTGTTTGCGGGGGCGTTGGGCTGGTTGTCGCGCTCCGAGTAGCGGCCGACGCGGATGACCTCGCGGCCGCTGGGGAGGGTACGGGAGATGGGGGCGAATTTCAACGAGGGGCGGGTGGCGCGGGGGTCGAAGAAGGTGCTGAAGCGGATGGACGGCAGGGTGTCGAGGCTGCCTGCGGCATCGCCCGCGGTTGCGGAGCGCGCGCGGGTCATGTCGTCGGCGGCGGCGGGGGGCGGGGGGATGTCTCGTGTGGGGGTTGGGACGGCGAGGAACGGGACGGCAGACGAGTCGGACGAGCGTCGCCCTGGTGCGGCGACGGGTGCGGGGCTCCGTCCGGCGGTGGTCGAATGCGAAGTTGAGAGGCCGAGGGGGTGGGCAAAGGCGGGCACGAGCTGCGAGAGGCGGTTCGTGCGAGGGGGGGCCGCGCTGTTGTCGGGCTCGGGCACCGCGGGGGTCGGGGTCGAGGTCGAGGTGGAAGAGCCGAACCAGGGATTTGCCCAGATGCCTGAGGCGGCGGGCGGGGATGACGACGCGGGGGGATGCGGCTGTTGCTGTTGTTGCTGCGGTTGTTGTTGTTGCGGCTGCTGCTGGGGGGCTGCAACGGCGGTGGTGGCAGCTGTGGTAGGGCCGTTGGCGGAACCGTGCTCGCGAGACAGGAGGTGTGTTTGGGTGTAGTTGCGCAGGTAGCTCAGGCCGCGCAGACGGCTGGTCCTCGCGGCAGAAGGCGGTGTCGCTGTCGCAGTCGACGACGATGCGGGGGTGGGGGCTGCTGCAGTCACGGCCGACAATGCGAGACTTCGGCTTCCAGGGCCCTGTGCTGTGGGCGACGCGGCGGATTGTGTGAACATTGCCCGACAACGGGGTTCCGCGGGGAGAGGGAGGGGAGAGAGGGGGGGTTGCTGTTGTTCGTGTTGGAGGAGAGTCCCACGCCCTGGCCCTGCTGTGGCTTCCAAGGCTCTGTGTGTCTCTGTCTCTCTCTCACACACACTTTCTCGCCCCTTTCCTTTTCTTTCCGTGCCCGGCCGATATCGATGATAGATGAAAGATCTGCTCTGCTGGCCCGCCACTCACACCGCGTACTCCCTCGTGGGCTGCAGGTGCTCGTTGGGGGGCAACAACGCCCTGGACCTTCAGCTAACTCCCTAGCGTCGCTGGCGGCGGCCGCTGCTGATTCGCCCGCGGGGTGCCCGTGGTTACATGTGCTGCTGCAAGCACTGAGGAGAAGCAGGGGGGGCAGAGAAGATCGCGCCTGAAGAGGGGCCCAGCTTGAGAGGGAAGCGGCGCTGGAGCCAGACCCTGGACTGACACCCTGACAGTGGATTGTTTGATGAAGCAAGCAAGCTTACAGTGACAGTGGCAACAGAGACAACAAACGGCCACGGTTCGACTCGGTGCGACTCGGCCTCGATGGAGGGGAAAAAGGAGACCGGGCATGAACAGGACAGAAAGAATCAAGGCAGCAAATAATCGAGGGATCAAATTGGGACGATGGCCGTTCCTGGTCCGCGGGCGCGCGAGTCGAGTGGGGTCAGACGTCAAATTGCAAGCCCGAGACGAGCGAAGGTGAGGTGAGGCCTGACTTTTTCTCTCTTTCTTAGTTTCTTGGTATCCGTAGCCCGCCGCGTCCCAGCAGCGGCCATCCCCGACCATCCCAGCCCATCCACAACACCCACCGCCCATCCGTCCATCCATCCATCTGCTCGATCCCTCCCCTTCGCGTGCTCAGCTTCTGTGTGGCCCGTCAGTCGAGGGCTTGCTCTGTCGTGGCTCTGGCTGTGCACCGACTGAGTGACGCGCACAAGCGGAGGCATGGACATCCGAGCCACTGCGTAAGATACCAAGCACGGAGGACAGAGGACAGAGGACACAGGACAGAGGCGGGCCACCGTCATGGGCCGGCCATCCATGCCCGTCCGCGCCCCCAGCCCGCCGACGTGATCACGCAGGATGATGCACTCACTCAGACCAAGACCAGACCAGCCGGCTGCAGGAGGGGCCGGCCAGGGAAGGGCCTGGAGAGGGTCCCCCCGGGTCACGGGAGCTCGAGATGCAACGTAAAATACAGCTCGCTTCGCCTCGCGAGAGCCCGTCGAGGCAACACAACCCCCGCACGACCAAGCAAGGACATCACCACACACTCACACACACCACACACACACACCAACACACATCAACCCTAAATCTCTTCCCCCTCACCCCCCTCCTCCTGCTGGTGCTGCTGCTGTTGCTATTGCTGTTGCTCTGTGGTGGTGGCACTGGAAACGCCCAGGCGGGCTGTGACGCCGTCCTTACTCGGGCTCGGGGAGCAATTTCGTCACTTTGGACGAGTAATGCACATTTCAACTTTCCAGGTTCTTTGTGGTCGCTGTTTGTTTCGCTGCCAAAATTGGCAATCGCCCCCCTGACTGCGCCTGGCCTGCTGCGCCCGGCAGCTGCCAGCCAAGGCAAACAACCATCGCAGCGCCAGCAGCCCCACTCAGCCTGCCTGCCGCCCCCTCAACCACAGCCTCGGGGCTGCCCATGGGCTGATTGATGGAGGGAAGTGTCGCTGTCCTGGTTGGCCGCCCACTGGCTGGCGGGGGGATGGGAGTGATGGGGGGTTGGCCTGGGCAGGGAATGCAATCGGGGAACCCTCGGTGGCGCCAAGGCTGACCTCACTGGCTGGGGCTTATCGATAGCCACGCCAAGAGCACGACGCAACCGTGGATTTGTCGATTTGTCGATCCCAGCATCGCTCGTCAGAAATTCTGCGGCAGCTCAGAGCTTCGCCAGCCTGCCCCCTCCTCCACCCCGCCCTCGTGCTGTCGGACTGTCGGACGGCCCCAACCGCCGCCATGCTCAGATCGTGCCGGCCAACGCGGTTGCTCAGCCCGGCCCGCCAGCCATGGCGCCCGTCTAGACCCAGCTACCCGACCCCCCCAACGAGGACACTTGCGACTGCAGTAGGGCCAGCCATCAGGGTAAAGACACCTGCCCCCGTGCGTCCTCCTTCTGCCTCCCCCGCCCCCCCCCCCACAGACACGCTACTTGGTAGTGTGGAAACACGGGGTGCCGAGATGCAAAGCGTGCGCCTGCTGACTCCCCATGCCCGTGCCAGGAGCCGCTTGCGCGCGACAAGGTCACCACCCTCTCCAACGGCATCCGCGTCGCCTCCGAGGACCTCCCCGATGCCTTCTCCGGCGTCGGCGTCTACATCAATGCCGGCTCGCGCTACGAGAACCCCTCGCTCAGCGGGGCGAGCCACATCATGGATCGCCTGGCCTTCAAGTCGACCACCTCGCACACCGCCGACGAGATGATGCAGACCCTCGAGAAGCTTGGCGGCAACGTCCAGTGCGCCTCTTCCCGCGAGTCCATGATGTACCAGGCCGGCACCTTCAACTCGGCTGTCCCCGAAGCCGTCGCCCTGCTCGCCGAGACCGTCCGCAACCCCCAAATTACTGATGAGGAGATCGCCCAGCAGGTTGAGACGGCTGGCTATGAGGTCGGCGAGATCTGGTCCAAGCCCGAGCTGATCCTTCCCGAGCTGCTGCACACGGCCGCCTTCAAGGACAACACGCTCGGAAACCCCCTGCTGTGCCCCGAGGAGAGGCTACACTCCATCAACGGGGACGTCATCCGCGCCTACCGAGACGCCTTCTACACGCCCGAGCGGATAGTCGTGGCCTTCGCCGGGGTACCGCACGAGGAGGCCGTCAGGCTCGCCGAGCAGCACTTTGGGGACATGAAACCGACCCCCGATCCCGCCCTCTCGAGGACAGGCTCGGAAACGTCGCTCGACTCTCTGGCGTCGGAATCCAGCGACGCCTCCAGCCCCTCATCCTCGGCTGCCTCATCATCCTCAACATCTCCGGAACCCGCCCCCTCCGGGCTGCTCTCCAAGATCCCCTTCCTCAAGAACCTCTCCCAGCTGACCTCCACCGCCCGCCCCGACCACGCTCCGATCACGCCCGTCACAAGCGAAGAACTCAGCCGCCCGGCCCACTACACCGGCGGCTTCCTCTCCCTCCCGCCCCAGCCGCCGCCGCTCAACCCCAACACCCAGACCTTCACCCATATCCAGCTCGCCTTCGAGGGCCTCCCCATCTCGTCGGACGACGTCTACGCCCTGGCCACCCTGCAGACCCTCCTCGGCGGCGGCGGCTCCTTCTCCGCCGGCGGGCCCGGCAAGGGCATGTACTCGCGCCTCTTCACCAACGTCCTCAACCAGCACGGCTGGGTCGAGTCGTGCGTCGCCCTCAACCACTCGTACACCGACTCGGGCCTCTTCGGCATCGCCGCCTCGTGCTACCCGGGCCACACCCCGCACATGCTGCAGGTCCTCTGCCGCGAGCTGCACGCCCTGACCGCCACCTCGGGCCACGCCGCCCTGGGCCCCGTTGAGGTCGCCCGCGCAAAGAACCAGCTCCGCTCCAGCCTGCTCATGAACCTCGAGAGCCGCATGATCGAGCTCGAGGACCTCGGCCGCCAGGTCCAGATCCATGGCCACAAGATCCCCGTCCGCGAGATGACGCGCCGCATCGCCGCGCTGACCGTCAATGACCTGCGCCGCGTCGCGACCATGGTTGTTACGGGCATGGTCGAGAACAAGGGACACGGTACCGGTGCCCCGACTGTCGTGCTGCAGGAGGCTACCGCCAAGGGCCTGAGGACATCGCAGATGTCGTGGGAGGAGGTGCAGGATACCATTGCCAAGTGGGGGTTAGGGAAGCGGTGAGATGTGTGTTAGTGAGGAGGTATGTCGTGTAAGACCAGTTGGAGTAGAGAGAGGGATTGGGAGAGAGAGCGGGTGTAAAGTACCTACCTATACTTGTTTTTATTTGAAGCAAGGTGATGATGTAGTTGTTAGCCAGTACTTATTTGCCTCTGGTTTTGGAGTTGGATGTGGGGATAGGAGGTGTGGTGGATCACCTTGCAAGGGGAATCTCCTCTGTGTGTGTTATTAGATGGTTGTTCCAATAGAGGGGAGGGCGCGCTACATGAATATGAGACACGAAACAGCACAGCCATATCTCGTCTCTCTCGATGGACCCACCTCGCCATGCGTCCAGAGATGTAGAGTCATAATTCTACCGGTTTAATGACACTCGCGGTGTACTGGTGTAATGTCTAGGTGCCTCGGGGCAACAATTGTGCGACATCGCCGCCCCGTCTTCTCATGTATGATATAAAGGTACACCCCAGCGGGCAAGTCTCTGTAATCAGGTTCGGTCTGGATCCGTCACACCCTGCCGGGTATCGTCTCTGGTATCCTCCAAAAGGGGGGCAAGAAAAAAAGAGAAAAGAAAACCACCCATAGCCGCCCATCCATCCATCCATCCACCCATGCATCCCATGCATCCCAAGCATCCCATAATAATACCGTCCTATCCATCTCCCATATGCCCGTTTAAAAAGAACCCGACACCCGCTGTCTCGCTGACCCTCTCGCTCGCTAATCCCAAATCCCAAATCCCAAACCCCAAACCTCAAAACTCAAACCCCATCGGCCCCAATCCCATCAGAACCCCTAAACCCAAACAAACCCCAGGAAAGCAACCCTCACAACTTCGACCTCACCGCCTCCAACCGATACTTGACATCCTTCAACGCCTTCGTCACCGGCTTCCACTCATCAAACCTCCTCACCAATTCCGCCGTCTCCGCCGACAGCTCCGTCTTGACAAAGTCCTCCTCCAGCAACCCGCGCATAATCCACGGCAGGTGGTACGGATTCGGATTCGCCAACGCGCCCGCGCCCTCTTTATGCCGTATCTCGCATGGCACTGATGATGACCCACCGCCCCCACCGTTCCTCCCCTTGGAAGAAGAGCCCAAATCTGCGGTTTCGAGTGCGTGCGTCACCGCCAGGTCGTACACCTGCGCGTCGTCGTAGAGACGGGAGTGGCCCTCGCCCGAGTAGAGGCTGCCGGCGAGCGGGGCGGAGAGTTCGCGGATCAGGCCGTGGTCGGATACGCCCAGGTTGCGGAGCTTGAGGGCGAAGCCGACTAGGTGGGCGATGCTGGGAGCGGTGTTAGGATGATGGAGGGAGGGAGGTGTGAAGAGGGAGACAAGGAGAAAGGGGGCTCACAAGTCGGGGGCGTGGATCCGGCCGTCGATAAAGACCGCGCGGTAGATGTAGGGGTGGTGAGCTGGGGCGTAGATGGCGGACTGGGGTGTTGTTAGTGGGACAGTTTACCACGATATGGGGGAAGGGATGACACTGACCTCCACTGGTACCAGCTGATCGTCGATGCTGCCAATGTATGTGAGGCGCGCGCCGTAGGCCAGCACAGTCTTGATTGACGTCTCCAGTCTCTGGGATACCTCGCTCTGCGGGTCCGCAAAAGCCCAAAGCTCGGCTGCCGAGCCCATGAGCATGCCCATGCTGGAGCGGTAGTCCGGGAAGGGGCCGAGTAAGACGCCAGCTGAAACCCTTTCGTCAATAACTCGCTTGCACAAAAGGGAGAGCGGTCATGGAATCCACTTACCCATGGCGCAGACGCCCACCCTGGCCGAAGTCACGACGCCGAGCTCAATAAGCTTGGCCAGCAACATTATGCCGACCGGGACGCCCTGCGAGTGGCACGCTATGATGATCAATTCGGCGTTGCGAATGTGATCTATCCAGTTCAGCAGCAGCTTCCATAGGTTCTCGACACGCTCGCCGATCTTGCCCTCCCCTTCCAGGGCGATCTTCTCGATCTCGCAGTCCTCACACCCATGGCTGTCTGCCCACCTCCTGATGGCGTCGGCGCAGTGGTTTGCAAATTTGATGGAGGTCCCCGTCGGCTGGCCGATCATGGGACGGAGGTAGTTTGCCGGGAAGAGGCCGTGGACGCCGATGGCAATGGCCTTTTTAACCTTCGGCGGCTCCTTTGTCAGATACACGTGCTTTGCGGAGGACTGCTGCGTCCTTAGCAACAATTGGGTGATCTGTTTAAGGATGGATGGGTTTTCTTTGAGCTTGTAGGTGTTGGTGAAGGAGGGAAGGAGAAGATTTGGTGGAAGAAGCTTGGCTGGGGCTGGCGTCTTGGAGGTTGTTGGTTTTGTTGCGGTGTCAGCCTTGGGAGTGCTCGGGCGGACGGGTGTCGCATCGTCAATTTCCATAGATTGCGGGCGACCTCGCTTGTTGCTCTTGTTGCTCTTCGAGGACGACTCCCTCGAGGGAGTGGAAGCGGCAGCGGGAGTGGGAACGCCACTGGGACCGGGCTTTGCCGGCTCATCCTTCGGAGCCGACTTCGCTGGCGACTCCTTCGCGGGTGTCCGTTTGAACTCCATCGAATTGGCTCTCCGTGGGTGGTTTTCGGACGTCTCCCCAATGATTGCGAGTTCCCCCTGTTCGCCCTGTTGGACCGGTTTCTTGCTGGCCGAGCGCCCGGAATCGCGGGACCAGAACCCCCAGGTGGAGCCTGCCTTGGGCGCGGGTGCCGGGGGCTCGGGCGTGACCTCGGCTACTACTGGCGGCGCATCTTGCATGTCCACATCTTCGGGTTCTTGTGCGAGTGGTGGGGGTGCCTCGGGTTCGGCAGCAGGCAAGGCTGCCTCTGGCTGCGAGGGCGCAGGAGCACTCCTGCCGGACCACGACCACAGCCAGGAACCTCCAGATGAGGCGGCTTCCTTGGTCTGGGCAAGGGATTTGTTTGGGATGTCGACGGGCGCTGAAGCTTCCTGCGCCAGCGGCGCCTCCTTATCCGCGTCGAATGGCGTAGCCTCCGGCGGCGGCGTCTCGAGGGTCGCCGGTGCAGCTTCGTCTTGTCCAGAGGGCTGTGTGCCAGGCACAGGGGCCGGGAGAGGAGCGGGGGCAGTCACGGTCGGGGATCTTCCAAGCCATCCAAACCACCCCGAGGCGGGCCGTTGGGGTGTCGCTAAGGCGGGGGCTTGCTCAGCGCTAGGGGGTTCGACGGGCTGGTCGGGTAGTGCGTCCACTCTCCCCTCTTCCGGGACGGCGTCGGGCATATTGGTGTCGGTTTCCTCGGGCTTCGTCTTGCCATCTGGTTTCACAGCATCCTCGGCAGCCGGGGTAGCAGGACCCGACTTTCCGTCACCGTCCTTCATGGCATCGTCCTGTATTTGTGGTATGGCAGGCACCGGTCGAGGCTCGTCGCTGATGCTCATGGCATCGGTAGGCTTCTTGGAGTCGAACTTGCTGAGGTCGACGGTTCCTGTTGGCTTCGACGTGCCTCCGAGGATGGTTTCTCGTGCGACTTGTGTGGAGGGCGCGGATTTGGGCACTCTAGGCCATGAGCCATACCAGCTTCTGGTTTTGTGAACCTGCGAGGGACAGGGTCGGCAGTTAGCGCAACGGTGGCGATGCGATATGATACGATAAGATCAAGGCCGGTCAGATGGGCATACCTGGCTGGAGCTTTGTCCTGGGGTGGGTGTATTGGCGCCGCTTCGCGCCGGCTGCGAGGTTCCGGGGGTGCTCTGGTCGGCAGCTGACTTGGATGTAGCTACACTGGGGGGCGCATTGTCGGCGACGGAGTTATCGGGCTGGGATGACTTGGACGAGGCCTGCGACGGCTGGGAGGGCTGAGGGGTTGTTGGGGCTGAGGTTGGGGCTGGGTTGGGTTTCGCCCGCTTGCGGGAGCCCATGGCGCGGATTGAAGGGGAGATGACTGTCGGGGGGTGGGGGGTCTCTGGAGGGGCGTGATGCTATTCGGGGCTACTGGTTATGTTCTGGAGAAGGGGGTTCGCGGGGTGCTGTAGGACGAGTTCGTGGTAGCGTTGCTGGTGTTGGGATTGTTGGGGTAGATAGGAGGCTCCTGTTGACTGTGGTTGCCTGGTTGGGGCCGGAGCACGCTCCCAGCTGCCCCCCTGTGGTTGGCTCAATCCCGCGGCTGTCAGTACGTCATCCGGCCATTGGCTTGCGCTGAGCGCGCGTGTTCTCAGAGATGCTCTCCGAACACTTATTCGTGTACAAGAGGGCTGCTGGAAGTTGGTAGTAACAATCTGGTAATGCCAATACAGTTATCTAAAGCTTAGGAAACTCGAGCAAACAGTCTTGTCAAAGAGAACAGTGCCAGAAGGCTTGTACATAGCACATGTGTCCCTCGGCCAGGAATGGGACACGGGCTTCCAGGCCCAGACCCAGGGCGCGCTCGGCACTGGCCACGAGCGATGATCAGCGCGCGCTCACTGTGATCAGCTGCCACAGTTGCACAGTTGCGACAACCAATCGACCCCTGGCTGCCTGCGCGGCAGCGGTGGGTCCTGGCCTGGCTTGGCAGAACCCTTCTCCACCCCGCAGCCACCGCCTTTCTTATCGTTATCGGATGTGCCAGAACTCCAGAGACCCGCTAGAAATTTTTGAGTGGGTGGCAGCTTGCAGTGCCATTTTCTTGTAGCTTGCAGAGGCATCCGAGCCACCACCCAGCTCAGCCCGTTGCACCATATCCGCGTCCCAATCGCCCCAGGGAACGCCGCCAAACTCTCGCAATGGGCTCGTTAAAACGAAAGGAGGGCCCGAATGGCGCCCCGGCCTCCAGATCAGCCCGCCCCGCCACCGAATCGAGGCCGTCGAAACGCGCAAAGGCGAGCGAAGCCACCAAGGACGACTCCAAGAAGGGCGCAAACAAGCAGCCCAAGTCGCCCGCGAAGCCCGCAGACGCCCCCGTGGTCACCAAGTCGAGGGAAGAAGAGCCGTTGTTTCCCAGAGGCGGCGGGAGCATCCTGACGCCCCTCGAGCAGAAGCAGATCTCCATCCAGGCCAAGAAGGATGTCTTGTTCGAGGAGCAGTCGGCAGCCCAGCCAAAGGAGGACAAGGCCGCCAGGAGGAAGAGGCGCAAGGCGCGCGCCGAGGAGACGACCACCAAGTCCGCTAAGGATGACGATGGCGTCAAGGTGGAGAGCCTGAACTTCAAGGTAGGCTCATTGAGTGAGGAGACACGGCGGGCGGGATAGCTCGCTAACTTGCCGCAGCGCCTGGTCAAGGGCTCGCTCGTCCTCGGATCCGTCTGCGCCATCAACGCCCTCGACATCGCCGTTGCCCTACCGAACAACCTCGTTGGCCATGTTCCCATAACCGCCATCTCCGAACCCCTGACCCAGCGCTTGCAAGCCAGCGCCGAAAAGGAGGATGAGGAGGAGGATTCGGGGGACGAGGGCGCCGACGACGTCGACCTGAAGAGCCTGTTCCACATGGGCCAGTATGTGCGCGCCTATGTCACATCCACACAAGACGAATCCACCCCCGGAAAGACGAAACGCCACATCGGATTGTCCCTCGACCCAGCCGAGGCCAACTCCGGCACATCAGAGCAGGATGTGGTTGAGAACTGCACGCTCATGGCCTCGGTCGCGAGCGTCGAGGACCACGGCTTCGTCATGGATATCAGCATATCTGAGTCCAAGCTCAAGGGCTTCTTGCCGCGTAAGCAGCTCGACAAGAACATTCCCGAGGAGAGCCTGCAAGTGGGCTCGGTCCTGCTCTGCATCGTCACCGGCAAGGCGGCCGGTGGCAAGGTTGTGCAGCTCTCGACCCTGGCCGACCGCATTGGGTCACTAAAGAACAGCCCCTCCCAAGCAACCACCATCGGCTCGTTCCTCCCGGGTACGGCCGCCGATGTTCTAGTGTCCGAGGTCTCTATTCACGGCGTCGTTGGCAAGGTCATGGGCCACCTGGATGTGACTGCCGACCTGGTCCACTCTGGCGCCGGCCCCGATGGTGTGGACCTGGTGGACGAGTACAAGGTGGGCTCGCGCGTCAAGGCGAGGATCATCTGCACGTTCCCGAATGCGAAGATGCCCAAGCTGGGCATCTCGGTGCTGCCGCACGTGCTCGCCCTGAAGCAAAAGACGACTGGCAAGGACGCCAATGGAGCTCTGCCAACCCAAGTTCTCGCCCACTCGGCCATTGTGCACAAGTGCGAAGTCCAAAGGGTGGAGCCAGGCATCGGCCTGTATGTTGACGTCGGCGTCGACGGCGTTCCGGGATTTGTCCACATCTCCAGGGTCAAGGACGGCAAGGTCGACAGCCTGTTCGAGAGCAGCGGCCCGTACAAGGTCGGCTCGATCCACCCCGGCCGCGTGGTTGGGTATAACAACTTCGACGGCATGTTCCTCCTCTCGTTCGAGAAGCAAGTCCTTGACCAGCCCTTCTTGAGGATCGAGGACATCCCCGTCGGCGCTGTGGTCCCCGGCGTGGTCGAGAAGTTGGTCATCAACCAGGATGGTCTCGGTGGCCTGATCGTCAACATCGCCGACGGAATTTCCGGCTTGGTTCCCGAGGCCCATCTTGCCGATGTCCACCTTCAGCACCCCGAGAAGAAATTTAGGGAAGGCATGAAGGTCAAGACTCGCGTCCTCTCCACCAACCCGGCCATGCACCAGCTCCGTCTGACCCTGAAGAAGACTCTGGTCAACTCCGAGGCTCCCCCGATCAAGTCGTATGATGAGCTGGCTGTGGGGCTGCAGGCCCCTGGTACCATTGTCAGCGTCCTTCAGCACGGCGCCATCGTTCAGTTCTACGGCCAGCTGCGCGCTTTCCTCCCGGTTTCCGAGATGAGCGAGGCCTATATCCGCGATCCCAAGGAGCATTTCCGCGTCGGTCAGACCGTCAGCGTCTATTTCCTCAGCTTTGACCCCGAAGCCAGCAAACTCATTGTCTCCTGCAAAGACCCCTCCGCCTTTGGCCTCGAGAAGCAGCTTGCTCTCAAGAAACTCCAGATTGGCGACTTGGTGTCCGCTAAGGTCACCCAGAAGACAGAGGACGACATCTTCGTCGAGCTTGCCGACGGCTCTCTGAAGGCCATCCTCCCCGTCGGCCACCTAACTGACAAGTCGGTCAGCAAGACGCAGTCGGCACTCAAGAAGATCCATGTCAACCAAACCCTTTCCGACCTGGTTGTCCTTGAGAAGAACGAAAGCCGGCGGTCCATCACGCTTTCCCACAAGCCCAGCCTTGTACAAGCCGCCAAGGAAGGGAAGCTGCTTACGAGCGTGGATAACGCCCGGGTCGGCGACAAGGTTTCCGGCTTTGTTCGGAATATTACCGCCACGGCCGCCTTTGTGCAGTTCGCCGGCAAACTGACAGCGCTGCTCCCCAAGAGCAAGATCCCCCGCGACGACCAAGACAAGCCCAGCTTTGGCATGCACAAATCTCAGTCCGTTACCGTCAAAATCACTTCCATCGACAACGACCTGGGCCGTCTGGTGGTCGCCATCCCCTCAGCGGCCGACGATGAGGTCAAGAAATCAGCCAAGCCCGTCGAGAAGGCCGTGAACTCGCTGGACGATTCAATTACCTCGATCGATGACCTCGCCATCGGCAAGCTCACCAAGGCCAAGGTGAAGTCTGTCAAGGAGACCCAGCTCAACGTCCAGATCGCGGACAACATTCAGGGGCGGGTCGACGTCTCTCAAGTTTACGATCAATGGGAGGATATTCCGGATCCGAAGCGGCCACTCAAGCGGTTTAAGCCCAACGACGTCGTACAGGTTCGCGTTCTGGGCGTCCACGATGCTCGCAACCACCGCTTCCTCCCCATCACTCACCGCTCCAGCCACTCGGTTCTCGAATTGTCCATGAAGCCGAGCGACCTGAAGGAAGACACGCTTCCTGACTCGCTCTCGCTTGAGAAAATCGAGGTCGGATCCTCGTCGCTGGTGTTTGTCAATAACATCGCTTCCAACTACTTGTGGGTGAACCTTTCGCCCAACGTGCGTGGGAGGATCAGCATCATCGAGGCTTCAGACGATCTGTCCAAGCTGGCGAATCTCGAGAAGAGCTTCCCCGTCGGTTGCGCGCTCCAAGCTCGTGTTCTTGCCGTGAACAAGGAGAAGGCGAGAGTCGATCTCTCGGCCAAGTCACCCGGCGCCGCCACCGAACTCCCCTGGGAAAAGATCCAGCAGGGCTTGGTTTTGCCCGCCAAGATTACCAAGATCAATGACAGGCAAGTCATTGTCAAGCTGAGCGAGCTCGTGGCGGGTCCGGTGCACGCGATCGACCTCGCCGACGACTATGACGAGGCGAACCCTCTGTCGCACGCCAAGAACGAGATCGTCCGGGTGGCTGTTGTCGAGGTCGACAGGAGCAACAAGCGATTGCGGCTGTCCATGCGGCCGTCCAGGGTGCTCAATTCTTCCTTGCCCGTCAAGGACAAGGAGGTCACAAAGAATACCAAACTCGAGGTTGGCGAGCTCATCCGCGGCTTCGTCAAGAATGTCTCGGACAAGGGTCTGTTTGTGTCCCTGGGCGGCGACGTTGTGGCCCTCGTGCAGATCAGGAATCTCTCCGACGCGTACCTGAAGGACTGGAAGGAGCACTTCCAGGTTGACCAGGTCGTCAAGGGCCGGATCATCTCCGCGGCTGACGGCCGCCTCGAGCTGAGCCTGAAGCCCTCAGTGGTGGAGAAGGACTACGTCCCGTTGACCACCCTCAAGGACCTGCAGGAAGGCCAGATCGTCACAGGAAAGGTGCGCAAGGTGGAAGATTTCGGTGCCTTCATCGACATTGATGGCTCGCGGAATCTCTCGGGCCTATGCCATCGCACTGAGATGGCAGACCGGGCCGTCAAGGACGCCAGGACGCTCTACCTGGCTGGTGACCGTGTCAAAGCTCGCATCTTGAAGATCGATCTCAAGACCAAGCGGTTGAACCTCGGCCTGAAGCCCTCATACTTCAAGGATGGTGAGGCGGGCGATGTGGATGTTGAGGGTGAGGATGAGGACTCTGAGGAGGAAGCGTTGGAAGATGAAGCCGAGAGCGAGGTTGACGAGGAGATGAGTGGCACTGGTGGCGCCCTTCTCATTGGTGGCTCCGACGACGAGGATTCTGAGGCTGAGGGTGAAGATGAAAATGACGTTGAGATGGCCGAGGCTGCAGAGGAAGGGCTCACAGGCCTGGATGCCGGTGGTTTCGACTGGACAGCGAATGTCCTGGACGCCGAGGACAAGACCAGTGCCCAGGTTGATGAGCCGCCCAAGAAGAAGACCAAGCGGGTACCCCAAGTAATTGTCGACAGGACCGCCGAGCTCGACATCAATGGGCCACAAACTTCGAGCGACTACGAGCGTCTGCTGCTCGGCCAGCCGAATTCGTCCGAGCTCTGGATCGCGTACATGGCATCGCAGATGCAAGTCAACGATCTCTCTAGCGCGAGGCAAGTGGCTGAGCGGGCCATCAAGACGATCGGCATCAAGGAGGAGACCGAGAAGCTGAACGTCTGGATTGCCTTCCTCAACTTGGAGGTTTCCTACGGGACGGAGGAGACCGTCGAGGAGGTCTTCAAGCGTGCATGCACCTACAACGACGATCAGGAGGTCCATGAGCGTCTGGCCAGCATCTATATCCAGTCCGGCAAGCGCAAGGTAAGGTGCCCTCCCCTTTCACGCTTTCGGGACTTGTGACTAACCCCACCTCCAACAGGACGCGGACGACCTCTTCGAAAAGATCGTCAAGAAATACGGCTTCACCTCCCCGCACGTCTGGATCAATTACGGGCACTTCCTCTACAACGCCGCGCAGCAGCCGGACCGCGCCCGCGCGCTCCTCAAGCGTGCCATGCAAATATTGGGCAACCCGGGCAACAGCAACCACAGCGGCGCACCAGACCCGGCCATCCTGCTGCTCCCAAAGTTCGCGGCGTTCGAGTTCCGCTCGCCTCACGGTGACCGCGAGAAGGGCCGCACCCTCTTCGAGAGCCTGCTGGCGGGCCACCCGCGCAAGTTTGACTTGTGGAACCAGCTGCTCGACCTCGAAACGTCGGCGGCGACGCCGGGCGAGGTCGACGTCGCGGTCGTCCGCGACCTGTTTGAGCGAGGCACCAAGGTGAAGGGGCTGAAGCCGCGGCAGGCCAAGGCGTGGTTCCGGAGGTGGGCGCAGTGGGAGGAGGAGAACGGCGACGCGAAGAGCAGGGAGAGGGTGTCGGCCAAGGCGCAGGAGTGGGCGAGGGCAGCGGGGAAGAAGGGCGCTGCTGCCGCTGCGGCTGCTGGGAAGGGCGAGGAGGAAGACGAGGAGGATGAGGAGTAATGGGTGCAGAACCCCAATCTATTGCCCCGGGTATCATCGTGGCCGTGTCCACGCCGGGAGGCATTTCCTTTTGTACCACATCAACATGTATTCGTTTCCCTGTGCAATACTTGGTGAACCCCAGCTCAAATCGAGGCAGTCGCCAGCCACCAAGCGCGCTCCCCTTCCCCCATTTTGCCCGTCGTCCCCCAACTTCCCCCGCACCTTTTCGGTATTTCACCCCCAGCCCAGCCCAGCCCAGCTCAGCCACAACCCAAATCGAAAATAACACCACGATATGACATGACGTCTTCACCGGTCTCGTTTACCCCTCCCCGCTCGCTCCCGCCCGCCCCAGCCCAGCCCCAGCCCAGCTACCCGGGCCGTCACACCCCAAAAAGCCGGCCCGGCCCCGCGGGCTGGTTCGATCACGACTTCGCCCGCGCGCGATGACACCACATGTGCATGGACCGGTGAGGCGCCCCCTTTCCCCGCGAATCTCGCATCATGCAAAGCCGGGAATCGTGAGCGGGTATCTAAAGTTGGTGGCTTGTTCCACATGGGCATGAGGCACGATGAGATCGGGATCTGGGGTTGTTTGCATGGGGATGGGGGGGTGGTGCCATGGTCCTGGGAGTTGGGAAGGACGAGGGGGGGTATCACGTCATTTTGCGGGTGGTGGTGTTGCACGCGCGGGTGTCAACAACACCTCCTACAAGCTACGCCAGACTGATGTCGAGGCCGACGACAACGGCGGCACGCGCCTGGCGTGCCTAATCAAGGAACATGCAGACCATCATACAAGTTGAGCGGGGTATCACGGGGTGCCGCCGTCATGAGTAGGTACCTTGATATGCAATATATATAAGATGCCATGGCGTTGTCGCCGACGTTATCTGTCTGACTATATGTGTAGATCGTTGTATCTGACGGCCAAATCCCAGCCAGCAAGCCCATGCATATGTTTGTTGTCATGAAGGGGAAAGATGACGCCCGAATCAAAACACCACACACCTCCCTCGCTCCCAACCCATCCAGTCAAACCCCCGAGATCCGTTGCACCATCCCATCCCATCTTAACCATCCCATGTCCCGTCCATATCCCATCCCCCATGCCAGAAAAAAAAAAGAAAAAGAAAGAAAAAGAAAAAAAGATGGCAAAGTAATTGTGTAGCTCCGAGCAAGCTTTTCCCCACAAATGCTAATGATGTTGCCGCCGCCGCCAATAATGATGATGATGAATGCAGAGTGAAGATGCGGCAATGCAAGTGTCCCTTTTCTTCCCGCAAACGACCCGAAAATAAAAAGAAATCGCAGCAGATCAAAAACAAAATCCGCAGTCACAAAACACCCTGACCAATGCATGCAGCAGTAAAACTCCGATCCCATCCGTCCCGATGCATCCCTCCGTCCCTCCCCAGCCCAAGATACCCAATCAGTCAGTCAAATAAAAAAGCGAGAGCGCAGAAAACTTTTTGTCGTTCTTTGCCTGCCGGGAAACCGAACCCTCAAAAAAAATCTCGTCGAAAAATCATGATCGGAAATGGCCGTCGCTGTCGGAAATGTCGTGGCTCGACTCGCTAGCGGCGGGCGGAGGCCAGACGAAGAAGCCAGCCACCAAAAAAAAATTGTTGAGCCGATGTCCTGCTCCAGCTTGCCGTCCATCGAAGGGGACCAGAACACGTCCCTTCCCCGTTCATCCATCCGTTTGCCCTGCATGCATACCTGCATGTATTTGCGTGCGGGAATAATATCCGCTCGCCTTCTCCCGCCGACGATTCGTCCGAACCCCACACATCCCGCGTGGGTCGGTGACTTGGCTCCCTTCCTACCCCCCCTCATCCCGAAGGAGCGAGGAAAAATGAGAGACTGGCCACGTCGAGCCGAGGGGACAGCGGCGGTCTGTCTGGTGGTGGATGACTCCTCCCTCCCAAAAACGCGGGCTGGGACGGCGCCAGCGCAAAGAGGGAAGGAGGGTTTTGGAATCCCACGTTTTGACTCCGCTTTCTTGGTTTCGCTCCCGAATGCGGTGGAGTTGGGTTCGTTAGGTCGTTTGGACAAGTTTGCGTGGTCGCGCTGTCGGTCCTTGCTTTGTGGTGTGTTGTGTGTGTTTTCTGCCAAGCCGCTTCGGCTCGGTTTCGATGACGTTTCTGCGGGTCGCGGGCTCGGCCGACGCAGATAGGGCAGCGCTGTCTGTCTGGGAAGGTGGATGGCGCGCGCGTGATCTGCTCGCTGCCTGGTCGGTCGCGCACACCCCACCGCCGCCGTCCCGTGCCACCCATTTACTGATGTGTAACAGCCACCCACCGGGCAGGGACTCCGTCGGGCCTGATCTCGTAGGGCGTCGTAGTTGATTTCCTCGGGGGCAAGGCCCAGCGGGCGCGGCCCGGGCGCTGGTCGTCGAGCTTGCCGCTCTTGCGCATAGCCATCTCCATGACGGCGATGCGGATAAAGTCCGGGTTCTCGCGCATCTCGCGCTGCCGCGGGCCGGGCAGCGGGTGCTCCACCAACGCCGCTGGCTTGGGCTGCGCGGGCTGTGATGATGCTTGTGTTGTCGCCGAGGGACCGACGGAGGGGTAGGGTGACCGGCCGCCGCCCGAGGTGGGGGACATGCTCCGCGCGCGGTGGACTTTGTAGGTCTGCATCTGGATGGAGGCGGTAAAAGTGCGCAGCGCCGGGCCGGATGCGACGGCCTGGGGCTTCTCGAGGAGCGCCGTCGGGGTGGGGTTTAGATAGCGCCGCAGGGCGGCGGTGGGCTCCTCCTCGAGGGGAGGGGGGCGGCGCTCGTCCGTGTAGGGGACCTGGGGGTCGATGGTCAAGATGGACCGGGTGAGAAAGTCCTCGGGCGGGATGGACGAGAAGTTGAGGTTCGAGAAGGAACGGGCGGCCTGGCGCAGGGCCCGGAGCGAGGCCGTCAGGTTGGACTTGAAAGCCGACTTGAGCGGCTTGAAGGGGAGGCGCAATCCCTTCCTGTCCGATATCTCCTCCTCCCCCTTCTCGAATACCCTAAAGTCCAGGCCGTCGACATCGTTGTCGCCGGAAAAGGACAGAGGGTGGCACTCTGATTCGCCGGTGGGCGACGAGACGGGCTCCAGGGAGCGGCGGGTGGGGTGGATCTTGCGGCGGCGCAGGGGCGTCTGGGGCGAGTCGAGCGACGAGAAGGGGTCGGTGGTGAAGGAGCTGCTGAGCGAGGGAGTGGATTCCATCGAGATGGTCTGGGTGGAGAGGACCGAGTCCGGGATGCTGTCGCAGACGGAGGCGTCGTCGGCCTCGAGATCCTCGGGGGCCATCATGAGGATGTCCATGGGACCCCTGCACAGTTTGAGGCTAAGCTCCTTCTCGGACTCCTGGGCCCTCTCGATGATGGCCTCGATGGTCATGCGCTTCTCCAACTTGGTCTGGCGCAGGCTGCGGGCGGCCCTGGGCGGGGGGATGCTGGTGACGGCGAGCAGGTTCGCCACCGAGGGCGGGATGGCATCGCGGGCGTGCACGTCGCGTGGGCGGCGGTTCAGCGAGTGATTCCTGCGATCGCCATGGGCGTTGTGGTGCAGTTTTTGCGGGTGGGCTGTGTCTCTTGACCTCGGTCGTATCGGGATCTGGACAGGCGTGGAGGGCGTGGTCGGGCGGGCGGGCACGGTGTCGGCGGCGGGAGAGAAGCCGTTCTCTCCCCGCTTCAGGACGGCTGCTGACATGGTGAGGTCGTCGCGGGCGGTCGAAGCGGTCGTGGTGGCGCAGACAAGATCCGTGTCGAAGACAAAGCGATCTTCATCTCCTTTCAAAAGATGCCGAGGACGCACGAGACAAGGGTGGCGAAACGGGCGCAGGGAGGGAGCGCAAGCGGTCGGCGCAGGAGACGGCGGCCTGTCTGCAGGCTGGGTTGGTGAGGATGAGGGTGATGATGGATGGGGAAACGAGGGGGAGGGTGCGTGTGGTTCGGGTGTTGCTCGAAGGGAGGTCTGTCCCAGCTGGGCACCCCAGCAAGGTAAATAATACGGCGGTGCCTGGGGCCTTGGTGAGTGGCCAGCAGACTCCCAGTTTCACAGGGAACAGACGCTGACGCTGGCACGGGGAGGCACACGACTGGGCTGCTGGGCGATGCAGATCGGCCGGGGGCGGGTCATTCCCGGGAGCACCGGTGTTCGCTGGCCTCTCAGCTGTGTTTCCAGGATGGGGGTTTCTGGGGCTTCTCTTTTTTGCGTCGCAGGGCAATGTCTCGCGTGCCGCGGAATCAGGTAATCCAGTACGTAAGATGTTGGCCCAAAGGCCCACCACAGGCCGTCACCGAGACTTGGACCCTGGTGCGCTGTCGCTCCAAATTGTGCCGACGGAGCCTGGTGCTCCAGTGCCAGTTGTTTCGAGATGTTGACTCTCGCGAGGGTGAGGCACTGCAAGTCGAGAATCTCGATCGACGTCGACTGATACGATAGCGACTTGATAGATACCGTCCCCGATCGCTGCAGGGGGCAATCCCCCGATTAAGCCGATTAAGTTGTCCCTCTGGCGATAAGCGGCAGCCTGTCGTCATCGGTCTTCCTGTTTTGCGGCTGGTACTTGGTCGCTACCCCACCGAGCTGGGCAGCGAGATGGGGAACGCAGAATAATGCACGTCTGCTGTGGCCGAGCGCGGATGTTGGTTGCTGCGGGTGTGGGTGCGAAGTGTGGGTGGTGTCAGGCGGGTGTGGAGCCGTGCTGCCAGGGCAGAGGGGCAGAGGGCGGAGAGGTTGGATCCAACAGCGCGGTCGGGTCCGCTGTCGTGTGAGAGAGACAGGACAGGGACAACAACAAACTCCAAGAGAACAGATCAAGAGGCAGCAACTGGCCAAGCGCCTTGGTTTTAATGCCATCAATCTTGGTCTGCTTGACTGCCTGCCCGCGGCAAGACGCGGGGAGCGGTGGAGTCATGATAAGGGCTGTCGGCTACCGATTCCCAGCAGAGCTGCCCAGGACATCGTCCAGCGCACCACCACCACATTCCGAATCAGGTCGCCTGCCCAGCATGGAACGAGGTGGTGGGCGTGAGACATTGGCGCATTCCCATCCACTGCCCAGCCAGCGCCCACGTCCGCTCGCCCGCCCGCCCGTGTCCACGTTGCTGCTTATCACAACGGCGCACTTTTGATGCTGGCCTGGAACCACCCCCCCGCCATCCCCAACGACACAGTCAGTCCGGGGTGCAGATGCAAGAAGCAATCTCTTCGTCATTCGACAAAAAGTCTGCCTCGAGACTCGCCACGTCTGGCATCCAACACGCCGGCACGACACAACGTCGCCATCGATCGGAGCCTTGCTCCCGTCGGCGACATCTGGCCTCCCCTCCCCTCCTCTCACCCTCTCCCCTCCGTTTCCCACAGCAGATCAGCCACGCGGACGCCCAGCTGGTGTGGGGGAGAAGCCTACCCCAAATTCCAAGTCGGGCTGGGCCCGATAAGAGGAATCTCTTGGATTCGCCCGATCACTGCTGCTGTGCGACCTGCCCGCCGCGTATTAAAGTTGGGATTATTGCTGCTCGGGGCCTGCCTAATCGCTGCTGGGGACGAACGCGGTGCAGTGGTGGGTAGGGCACGGCACGGCGTGACCTCGCACAGGCGGGCCACAGACGATGCTAATGTTGGGTTTGGCTTCTCGAGCAGGCCAACGACGTCACTGAGCGGGACATCCCTGCTCGCCTGTTTTGCTTGTTGGTTGTGTGCCTCAGCCCACCCGCCATGCCTCGGTCACCACACGAGAGTCGAGCAACGAGACAGCTGCTTCCGAACAACCCAGCTCACTCTTTTTTTTTCCCGTGCCGCGGAAATGGTCCCATCCTCACACACCGCCCAACATCCCCCAACGCGGTCCGTTGGGCTCCGACGGGACGAGAAATGAAGGGACCGCCCCAGTCCCACCCAAGCGAATGTTTTTTTTCTTCCAATATTTTCCATTGCACCCGCCTGCGTCTGCATGCGACACAGCTCCACCCGCTGCACCACCCACAAAAAGCCCACTTCTAAGCGCGGGGGTTTCTCGCCCGCGCCTCTCGCCGAAATCCCCGATACCGCTCGGTGCCCCGGCCCGTCTCGGCAAAGCTCTGACTCGACGGCGCCAAAACTTGAGACGATGCAGCAACCTGCTCCTTTCTCTTTGTAACCTCCAGTGACTCCATTCCTCGCCCCCGAGACAGTCCATGGCAGGGTGGCTTGCAAACCTGAAACCGACGGCAGTTATTAGACCGCTGTCCTGCCCGCAGGTGGAAGTTGTCGAGGCCCTTGCCGCACTCACTGGGCAATCCATTGTTCCATGAGCCTGTCAAGTCTGTGACGAGCCGCCTTGTAGAGCCGAAAGGTCGGGCTGTTCCCTGGCGGCAGTGAGAGAGTCGTGGTGGTCTGGACGTCGGTCGTCGAGATCACGGCGGTTGGACGGCGGTTCAGCGGAATAACTAACTAACCCGTGTTGCTGCGTGCTGCGATTGGTGTGCTGCGTGTTGCGCGCTTCGTGCTTAGTGTCTTGACATAATAATATGGCCGTAGAAACGTGGGTAGATGGCAGCGTCGGCCGCCGAATGGTTTGATCACATGATTGGAAAAGGAAACCAGCTGCCCTACTCTCGGGCCGTGTAACTGAACAAGCAGGACCCAGTTAGTTGTATGGCGACGTCTAGGTCGGTAATGTGGCTGGGGGGAGAGAGTATTGCTCTTCTCGTAGCTAGTTGTAGTATCTTTGAGCTTGTTAGATTAGGTAAGGATGTATGATTCCCTAACAAGGAGGCAGCAGCTGCTAACTAGTTAGACTCGGTCTGCTGGTCCGCCTGCAGGTTGGGAGGCTGGCGATACCTCTTCGGCCCGTCCAGGGCAACCGCTTGCGGCCCGAACCAGGGTGTTGCCTTAGTTTTGACATCTGTTGGACGAAGTCCTCAATCGTGGTAGATGGGGTTGTTATAGCAGGAAAGGCGAGCCGGATGGCTGATAACGTGCCGACAGTGCCGACAGTGCCGACAGTGCCGCCTAAGTCTTTGCCTTCATTGCAGCTTTCCCATGCATCCTCGTCCGAATTCTGGTCTGAGGCCTGAGACAAGTTCAGGAAATCTCGGATCGTGCTCCGCCAGGCGGGCGGGCTGTGGACCAGGTTGGCGGGATAACACACCGCGCGAACACCCGCTACGCCTCGATCGCTACACCTAACCACCAAATTGAGACGCGTTCCGACGCGTCTCCCCCCTTCTCGCATCAACTTCTTCCACTCCACTCTGCTCCCCAAATCTCATCCCCTCTCCTCTCTTCGTCCCCTTCTCCCTTCTTCTGTTGAATAAACCCCGGCCTCCCCAGCCGCGAGAGGACAGTATGACGTATTCGCGCGGCCGTCCCCCAAAAGACCGAGGTACCTGCGTTCTGCAAACGTATCTCGCTCGCTTTACTTTCTTCGCTTTTCGCTCGGGGCAGAGGCAGCAGGCGCCTTCCCCTTCTTCGCCCTTTTCTTCTCATCTCGTTTCTCCTTGTCAAGGTCATGGTACTTGACGCCCGCCGGGCGGTGCGACGCCGGCCATCTCGGGGGGGAAGTCGGTGGGGCTGGAGCCGCCGCTCGGCAGGTGGGTCAGGTTGTGCTCGATCCAGCCTTTAAGGTCGTTGAGCGGGAAGGTGGCGCCGCAGGAGAGGTACTCGATGTGCTCGCACCAGAGGGTCTCGTTGGGCCGGTGGCCGCCGGTGGCCGCGGGGAGGTCGTGTGGGTTTGGGCCTTCGATGTCCGGCTCCGACTTAACCTCCGGACTGGCATTGTCGGGTTCTCCTGATCCCCCGTCCGCGTAGGTTGGCAGCGACTTGAGGGCAAGAAGTCGCAGGTGGCCAGCAACGTGTTCCTCCATGGTACTACGAGTCTCCTCAAGTCCACAGAGTGGACAGGATGAAACTATTGGCCCAAAGGTACGGGCACTCTTTCCTGCCAGCAAGTGAAGTTGCGCATCCGTGAGCTTGGACTGCTGTGAAATCTTCATGTGCTCCACGTATTCCTCACTCGACATGCCCAGAAACTCTCCGTGGGGCTTGGAGGCACACCGCCACCGTAGCGCATGTTCCCGCATGTGCTTGAGCCACCGGCTACTATGGCTGTACAGCTCATCTGCAGATTGGCACTCTGAAAATAGACAAACGTATGGGTCGAGGTCGTTTAACACGTGCCGCCTGTTAGTTAATCGAATATGTTAACGGGCGGCCCTCGTGGACGAAGAAGGACGAGGAATTTCGACCGGTATTTCGACCGGTATTTCGACCGGTATTTCGACCGGTATTTCGACTGGTATTTCGACTGGTGCGAGTTGGGGCAACATACCTCCACTTGGTGTCATCAACAACGTCCTGGGCGGGAAGCGCGTAAAAGCAGAAGGGGCATGTCACCTCCCCGATCGCGTCGACGGCATCCTCCCAGTCCTGAGCCGGTGTTCTGCCTTCGGGATTCGCTGTGTTGTCATGGCCCCAGAGTCGTTCTTTCAAGCCATCCTGCCGCTGCTGGGTGAGCTGCCTTTGCTTCTCCTTGATGGCTCCGGTAGAGGCCGGAGGGAAACAAGCTCTTCGTGGATGCTGCTCAAGGCAACCGTCTTGGATACGGATACCGTTGACGGAGTCGATGTCTTGTAAAACTCGTGGGCTCGAGGTAATAATATGCCAACAGCAGGCTGGAATGGCGCGCCCTGTACTTGAATCGGGGTGGTTCCGTAGCGTGAGCGCCGGTACAGAATCAACTTATGTCTCAGAACCATGGTGCCCGCTAGATGTTGTTGAAGTTCGTCGCTAGCGGCGAAAAAGTGGTCACGAATATAGCTCCCGAAGCGCTCTCGGAGGGAGTCCTCATCGCAGATCGGGAATGCCCGGGCAGCGCCGGGGCCTTGGGGCTCCTTGGTGACGCTCCGGATAGTGGTGAATAGGCTTTGCAGTATGCCTATCTGGCGTGCAAGATCCCTGACGGCCTTTTTGAAAGCTTCTTCGACGTTGATCAAAGTGACATCGGCTTGCAGAGGATTCGAATTCCCGAGGGAGGACATGCCTTGGATACGGGGTCAGTGGGGGTATTTTGATGGGCGTGAGTGGCAACACGTACAGATCTCGATGCTCTCAGTTATTGTCTCTAACATCGCCAGACAGACCTCTCGGACGTCGTGGGCCTCGCGGAGTTGGTGGTCAAGCGACTATGGACTGGAACCGAAGACCCTCATATTTCCTGCCCAAACAGAGAACCTCGCCAACTGGTCCTCTACCACAGAGAGAGTTCGCGTGCGTGGACCGACGCCGCTTTTTGAAGACATCGCTGGAAGGAACCGATGCATGTCTCGGCCTCCATTGCAAGTGTTCTAGGCTTCCGTGCACTCACCGTGAGCGCGGCGCGGCCATCGTGCGACGGGCCGCAGAGAACGGCCGGCTGGCCGAGAGGAGAAGAAAGAAGGGCTAAATTGTAGGTGGCAGGTCACCGAGTATATGTAGGTATAGACAGGCAGCAGGCCTAGGTCGGTAGGTCGGTTGATAGCAGCTACAGTCCGGCCGATGCCAGAAATCAGTAGGGGTGGCAGAATGGGAGCTCCGGATGCCCTCAGCGGTCTTGCGGGGTTGTCATGTGTCGCCATCCGGTTTCGCGCTCTCGGTGCGCTCCTCGTGCCGACCTCATGCAGGCAGGATTGCCATCCCCTCCTTTGCCAGCCGCGGCGGGAAACGATGGTAATTTGGTACCTAGGTACGGATAGAGGGAGGCATGTCGATTGGCTGTTGCTACTCGTCTGCACAGTGCCCACCAGTCAACGATGACAGCTCAGACAGGGCTTGTATTCAGCTGCTTGCGAGCATGAGCGTCCCCGCAATCTTCCCCCGAGACTCGTCGCTCCCACAGTACGGCTTCTAACAAACCCGCGGTCGTACTCACAGCTTCACGCTGCGAGGCTTCTTTTCGATGCTAGGATATGATGAGGAGGGGGTAGACGCGCCGGAGCCTGGTGTTGTCATCGAGGATCTGGACAAAAGTCAAGGCTACGACGACTGTGTTGCCGATGAAGTCGTGGAGGACGAGGAGTTGGTGGCATATGGGATTCCGGTCAAATCCTGATCTCTGTGATGAAGATGAGTCTCGGCGTCCTCCTGAGTAATTACTGCCGCATAATGTAAAGCAGGAGAAACGGAAAAGATAAGAAGTAAATAACTAACACATGCCGGGTCCATGAAGCCATCCCGAAGCAGAACCATACTTCCAGGAACGGAGCCGGAGCAAATTGAAACACCGAGTGGACCATGTCAGCTTCAATCACATGCTTGAGCTTTACACATCACCAAGGCGGGTCACCAGAGCGCTAGTGGAGAGGGTCACAGCAGTAGGGTGGGTGTGATGCAAAAGAGGGCGGGGGTTTGTAGTATTTCCACTCGTTAGCTTGCTGTAGGTTGGGTTGGGTGAGCAGAGGAAGATTCTTGGCTGAAGACCTAGAAACCAGTTGTCGGGCTAGTAACCCACCACCTTCCTACGCTTGAAGGGCGGGATGTGGGATGTGGCATAGATCGTGCAGAAGCGTCGGTGAATTGAAAGACTGTAGGAACGTCTATGGCGGAAGCAGCCATGTCTGGAATGGTCATCGTCTGGAGGTTGCAAGGTTGCTAAGGACACAGGCTCGCTCACTGGCGAGTCTCGATCAAGCATTGGCGTTCGCAAAACTTTTAACGAGAGAAATGACTTCGGAATACTCAAGTCGGGGGCTCGGAACCGATCGCTCTAGGCGAGGGTGGTTCTAGGAAACTCGACTCCACAAGCGACCTTTTACATGCTAATGAGGTAGGATTGTGCACCTTGAGGATGGCCATGAGACTTTCCCAACGGAACCATCACACTTTTTCCACTTTTTTCGCTTTTGCTTCAACCAGACCCTCGGCTTTGAGGTTGCACCGCCACAACCCGCCAGGCCAGCCATCATGACAGTTGCTATTCATATTTTGCATCGGCACTCGCCGTTCGCAAATTGAAATCATCCGCTACCAAACGACGAGGCCAAGCCAGCCGCCGTATCCCAAACGATTTGGCTGTAATGTCGTCCGAGGATCCGCCCGTCCCCTTTCTTCTCACTCCGTCTCCCTTAGCGGTCAGCAGCATCCGGTAGACGACCTCCCTGTTCGCCAGTGCTGGCATCCATTCATCGACCATCAACGTGGACAAACCCCCTTACAACCCTCTCCCAACCACCACGCCGTGATGCGGGGCGTCGTTGACATCGACTGCCTGTCGATCAGGGTCGCCCCCAACGCTAGCAAGGCTCCCCTGTCCCACCCTGGTGTTGCCGAGGCTTGTGTCAAGCTCCAGGAATAGAATCATCCCTTCACATGCTCGCGCTGTGCGACTGAGGATGCCAGAGATGGATGTTACACCAGGTTTCGTGCTGATGATTGCGACATCTGCGGCACAACACCACTACCAATAAGACCCGACTTCGGCGAGTTAACTCCTGGCTGTCGCTACAAGGATTCCAAGCCCCCCTTCCCCATGGGGAAAACGGGAACTTAGACTAGAGTCTGTGGCACATGCCCAATTCCCCAGCTTCTTCCCCAGCTTCTTCCCCAGCTTGCTCTTGCGCGAGCCACTCCCGCTGCTACCCTAAAATGCACTGCTCCTCGTGAAACAGTACGGCAAGAGGAGACAGTCCGACGGAGCTGCCGCCGGACACTTGCCCGACCTATCCATTCCCGATGCCGCCGCGTGGCCAACTGGGCTGGAACAGAGCCCATGAATCTCGCCGAGTCTCCGGCTGTGGGGTCCTGCCCTTGGTGTTGGACCCACGGTGCCAAGCACATCATCGTTCAGTTACCAGGTGGGCATTCTGGGGAGTTGTGGATTTACACCTAGATCACCACGAGGGGTTAGTGGTGGCTACTTAAAGATACGACCCCTCTGCCCCTTCCTCGCCTGGAGCAGAGAGACTCAGCCGGGTAACTTCATCTCATAGCTACTTCCTAGCTCCTTCTCGTCCGCCAGTACTATCTCTTACACCCAAACCGTCGCGATACTATGAAATGCATCGCCGCCTTCGTCACCGCCGCCCTTCTTGGCCGAGCTGCTGCCGCACCCCCGGAGCCGCCTACACAGGTCCTTGAGAAGAGAGCCGGCCCGACCGTTACCATTTCCACGGGCAGCATTATTGGCTCGGGCCGCGTGGCCACCGAGGCCTTCAATGGCATCCCCTTTGCCCTACCCCCAGTGGGCCCACTCAGACTCAAGCCTCCTGTCAGACTCAACTCGTCTCTCGGCACCTACGATGCTTCAGGGATTGCTGCAGCATGTCCGCAATTTCTGGCCGATTCGGATTCGAACGAGTTCCTGGCCAAGGTATTGACCACGGTCTCCAACCTACCGCTGTTCCAGACGGCCCTTAAGGTTAGCGAGGATTGCCTGTCGGTTAGCGTCATCCGACCAAAGGGGACCAAAGCAGGCGACAATCTGCCTGTCTTGTTCTGGATCTTCGGAGGTGGTTTTGAGGTAAGTGATTTGATCGAAACCCTAGGCCTCCATCCGCCAACTAACAGGTTTTCTTAGCTTGGTTGGAGCTCCATGTATGACGGCGGCCCGCTTGTTTCAAACGCCATCGACATGGGCAAGCCCTACGTCTTTGTGGCAGTCAACTACCGTGTTGCTGGGTTCGGCTTCATGCCGGGCAAAGAGATCCTCTCCGACGGCTCCGCTAATCTCGGTCTCCTTGATCAGCGTATGGGCCTCGAGTGGGTTGCCGATAATATTGCTGCATTCGGCGGTGACCCTAACAGGGTAACCATTTGGGGCGAGTCCGCCGGCGCTATCTCCGTGTTCGATCAGATGGCCCTCTACGACGGCAATAACCGGTACAAGGGCAAGCCCCTCTTCCGGAGTGCTATTATGAACTCCGGCAGCGTTATCCCAGCAGACCCCGTTGACTGCCCCAAGGGTCAAGCTGTATACGACCAGGTCGTAGCTAAGGCTGGCTGTTCCGGGGACGCAGATACCCTAGCCTGTCTCCGCGCGGCCCCCTACGAGAAGTTCTTGGCTGCTGTTAACTCGGTTCCCCACTTTTGGTCGTATAGCTCCCTCGCCCTCTCGTACCTCCCCCGGCCAGACGGCAAGGTGCTTACCAAGAGCCCGGATGTCCTTGTCAAGGAGGGCAAGTACGCGGCTGTCCCTATGATTATCGGAGACCAGGAAGACGAGGGCACGTTCTTTGCCCTATTCCAGCCCAATATCACCAGCAGCGCCAAGATCGTCACCTACCTCGGTGATCTCTTCTTCCACTCGGCGACCAAGTCGCAGCTCGAGGCCATTCTCAACATGTACTCTCCCTGGGTCTGGGACGGCTCGCCTTTCCGCAGTGGCCTCCTCAACGAGATCTACCCGGGCTTCAAGCGTCTTGCCGCCGTATTGGGCGACTGCGTCTTCATCCTCGCCCGCCGCCTCTTCCTCGAGGACGCGACCTCGCTCAACCCGAACGTTCCGGCTTGGTCGTACCTGGCGAGCTACGACCAGGGCACCCCGATCGTGGGCACTTTCCACACCAGCGACATTTTGCAGGTGTTCTACGGCCTCCTGCCCAACTACGCCAGCAAGAGCATCCAGAGCTACTACGCCAACTTTGTGTACAACCAGGACCCCAATAACGCGGCCGGTGGCACCAGTCGGAGGAGCAAGATCGCCGAGAACTGGCCCCGCTGGACAAGCCAGGACCGTACTCTCATCAATTTCTTCGCCAACTCGAACGGCTATCTCAAGGATGACTTTCGCTCGGATTCGGCCAACTATCTTGGGGCGAATGTTGCGTCGTTCTATATCTAGTTAGTGATGTTGTCGACGACACGGTCTGGAGCGGTGGGAGCGTGCCCGTGGGTGGAGGCCCAGGAATCTCTAGCAGCGTGTCGCAGTCACAGGGAATGTCGTGGGAGGGGAGCAGAGAGTCAAGGCTACGACGACTTTGTTGCCGATGAAGTGGTTGAGGGCGATGAGTTGGTGGCATATTGGATTCCGGTCAAATCCTGACCTCCGTGATAAGTGGAGTTAGTTTACTTGCAACAACATGTACGACCGTTCTGGTGGGAGATGGTGTTTGTTCCAAAGGCAGCTGGTGATGGCTTCACGGTTCTAATCCCGTTGTCTCACCAACCAACACCATAAAACCATCCGTATCCATACACCCTCCCCCTCACCCCTCTCCCTACCAACCGCCTACCTCAAAACACTCCCCTTCCTCGTCCTCCGCCACTCCTCCAAATCCCACGTCCCCTCCACCAACTCCCCCACCGGCCTCACCCCAGACCACTTAAACGCCCACCCCTTCCTCATCTCCCCCTCCCCCTCCCCCTCCTTCCCAACATGCACCTCACACTCGACCGGCTCGTACGCATCCGTTTCGTAGTACTGCAGCCAGTCGAGCTGGTTCTGCGAGGTGGTGAGCCAGGCTTTGCCGTGGACGCGGGGCGGGGCAGTGGCGGCAGTACCGTCACTGCTGGCATCGGCATCCCCGTCTTTGGCGTCCGTAGCAGCGGTAGCAGTGCCGGTAGTGGGCAAAACGACGGGGTACTTGCCGCCCCAGAGCTTCAGCTCAAACCCCTCGATCCAGGCGTCCTCCAGCAGCGGCGTCTGCCTCCAGAGACGGGCCACGCGGGCGAGGACCTCGGGGTCCATCAGGCTGCCGTAGAAGAAGAGGGTGCGGGGCTGGAAGCCGGTGCGGGTGGAGGCTGCTGGGCATGTTAGTTATGGGGAGGAGCTGGTGAGGTTGGGAGTTGGAAGCCAGGGGGGCCGTGTACCTTTGGCGGTGGCAGGCGATGCTGGGGTAGCCTTGGAGGCGTTGCCCTTCGTGGTCTCAGAGTCGGCCATTTTGGTGGGCAGTTTGCTTCCTGGTAGAATTCTTTGGGGAATTTACTCTGTGAGGATATGGCCCAACTTGATGTTGTGGCAAGTTGGGATGAGAAGTTGCAACGTGCGGAAGGAGCCAGTTGTTTGTTTCTACCTATTTCTATGGCAAGTTGCTGTGGCAGTGACATTGTTGCCTTTGACAGCCACAGCTCTGGTCAGGCCGCGTGAGTCACGGTTGGCTGCGTTTTGGCCGTCTGTTGGCCATTCTCGATGGCCTGTTGGCGAGGCCGCCAACCAACCGATCTCTACTAGACAAACAATGCGACCGCAGCGGGCTTTCTGCTGAGGTTCTTTGAGCCTCATCATGCGCTTCCAGGTTGACAGTCCGGTGACAGGATTCTCAGTTGACATCAAGCCCTCACCTTGTAGTCGGAGAGTGACGAAACCTAAGCCCAAAGTCATCACCAACCTGAATCATTCAACAAAGGGTGGGAAAAGGAAGAAAAGAAGAGAGGAGACAAAAAAGCATCAGATCGCCCCAACGCATCCAGCCGACGGCCCCAGGATAAATGCACCCAGCTTCCCATTCCAAATAATCCCAGCTCCCCCACGACGGCTTTACAACGTGGTGATCGCCGGCCTCACCCCAGCCGGATGTGCCCGGCAGGCGTCTCATCGCCCGACGCCCGCCGATCACCCGAGCAAAATTCCAAATCCCCACCAGCATCCCGCCGTTCTAGAAGCGATGCGACAGAAAAAAAGATTAGACGATATGCAGGGAAGAAAGAGGTGGTCGTTGACTTTGGTAAGGTTTAGTTCTGGAAGTCAGGGTCATGGCCCGGACCTCACCCTCGCATTCATTGCGCTCCCAACGGAAGGATCAACATCGAACATGAACGAAATGATCATTAAATCGTACATCGCAACCTCTCCATCTTTATCTCATAGTTTGTATATACAGTTAAAGCCAGACCAGGTGGTATTTTGCGCGTGCGCCATGATTTTTGTGCCCAGCCCCTGAAAAGCAGCCAGCCCCAAAGTAAACAAAAGGAGAAATCGCCCCCCCGCAAAAACGAGTGTGTGTATCCGAAAAGCAACCCCAACGCCAATACTGCGAGCCCCATGAACAAGGAACAACCTCTCATCTCACACATACACTGGAGTCGACTCTAAAAAGGCCTCCCACTCCCCTCCCACCCCTTCGCAGTCGGCGTCGTCCCCCTCGGCGTCACCACCCCAAACCGCCGATCTAGATATTTAGACACCCTGTCGTCATCCTCGTCATCACCGTCCACCCACCCCTCGCCTCCCGTCCCCTGTACCGACGGGAGTGCCGGAACCGGCGCAGCGGGCCACCGCCTGCCGGTCGCGCTGCCACTTGTGCTCGGGCGGGGCGTCATGACGGTTACGCCGACGGTGATAGTCTCCATTGAGGGGCGGGGTCGGGCGATGGCGGCTGCGGAGGGTGTTTTGGGTGTTATCGGGCGCATTGCGCCACTGTTGTTGTTGTTGATATTATTGTTGGTGGTGGGAGCAGAGGGCGTGGTGATACTCCGCAGGTTGCCGCTGCTACCCGTATACGACCCCTTTCCCGCGACGGCGATGTCTTTCACCAGCCCGTCGATCTCGCGCTGGATGTCGCTGACGCGGACGATACCGTTGGCCGTCATGGCCTGTTCATGGCTCGGGCGTGGCGACGCGCTGCGAAGCTCAGCTGCGTCGCGGTCGGTGCGGATCCGCACGATCGTTGGACGGGCACCCTTAGTGCTGCTGCCGCCACGCGTGCGGCGGGAGGCGTTGCTGGTTTTGCGCCCGCCACGGCTGCCGCCAC
Source organism: Staphylotrichum tortipilum (assembly GCA_033296695.1). Lineage (NCBI taxonomy): Eukaryota > Fungi > Ascomycota > Sordariomycetes > Sordariales > Chaetomiaceae > Staphylotrichum > Staphylotrichum tortipilum. Next base: position 10,070 of record MU855402.1, on the reverse strand, counting down.
GGCCGAGCTTGCTGCGGCCGACAGTGGGCGCGGAGGAGGTGCGGTCCCAGCCGAGGGGTTGCTGGGACTTTTCGAGATCTGGGTCGGACAAGTCGCCGCCGCTGTCGCCGCGGGTCTGGGTGGTGGTGGTCATCATGACGCTGCGGGCGAACCAGCCGCCGCGGTCGCGCGAGCGGAAGATGGGCCGCAGCGCGGGGGCCGAAGCGGTGATGATGGCGAGGTTGATCTCGATGGCTGAGGTGACGAAGCCCACGTTGTTCGAGGCCGAGTTGGGGAAGATGGGTACCCCGAAGAGCCCCTGCACGAAGACCACAAGGCGGATGATGGAGGTGATGGTAACGCTGTGTGGGAGGGTGGGTGTGAGTACAAGGACTTGAGGTAAGGTAGGCCAGGGCGGTGATACATACAGGAAGCCAAGGAGGAAGATAACAAAAAGGGCAATCTTGGTGCGTTTTGGGATCCTCAAAGACGCAAAGACAAAGAGCGGCAGACCGAGGATCAAGATATCGGTCACGATGTTGAAAACAGCGGTAGACAGATACAAGATGCGGCGGTCGACGCAGTAACCGCCGCGGATGGTAGGGTCCCAGTTGAAGGGGATGGGTGTGCACTGCAGCAAGATGGCAAAGAAGACGGCCACCATCTGGGAGATGTTGGCGACGTTGAGAAGGAGTAGCGACCGCCGTACCCAGGTCTTCTGACCGAACAACCGAGTCAAGAAGATCAAGACCGACGACTTGACCAGGGCAAGAATCGGGTTATACAGGATCTGGACGGCATAGGTCCAGATGAGACCCTCGGTGGGGTCATGAGGCGGCACTTGGTTGACGGGTATGCCGATGAAGTTTGTCTTGATGACTGCGTGTGGTGGTCAGGGTGCTGTCAGGTGGAAGGTGAAAGTGTGGGACGTACAAAAGTAGCTGATAATGGTCTCTGCTACCGACATGAGCATGGCCACGCAGACAAGCCAATCGTCGGCGGCGAGCTGCCTCGCCGCCACCCTCCCTGCCACGCGGACGATGACCACAATCAGGGCGAGGGCAGGGAAGAAGAAGTTGACAAAAATCGCAAAGCTCTGGAGCGGCGACGTCGCCTGGAACACCGGCAGGCCCAACAGCGAGGTAGTAGAGGCGTCCATGACGCAGGCCAAAGAGTGTACTATGTCATTACATAAGACAGGGTATGTGATGTGAAGCCAACCTCCATCAGGAGTCAAAACAGAGATGGCCGAGCGAGGAAGCGAGAGAGCGGTCGGTTAATGAAAGCACAAAAAGCTGAGATACCAAGATGCCGTGGGGAGGAGCCGTCAAGATATACGACATAGCCGACTCGAGACCTGAGACGAGGCCGGGAAGCTCCCGATAACAGCTGGGGCCATGATGGCATGGTTCCGAGCAAGGCCGGCGCATGCCGCCCTCGTGGCAGCGGCCGGCGTTGGGATGGGCTGTCGAGAGTGACGCTGCATGTCGATCTGTGAGTCGTCTCGTGTCGCCTCCTTGCGCGGCTCGCATGCGGAGGGACGGCCGGGTAAATCAGCGTCGTGTGTCAAGATGGAGCTTCCGGTGTAGACCTCGGTGGTGGCAGGTGAGGTGGTTGGCGGCCGGATATCAACCGGCATTGTACCAAGACGTCTGCCAGCAACACCCGCTGGTTTCGAGTCTTTTGGCAATAGGGCAGACACGGCGGCTTGAGTCGAGACTTCGAGGGAAGGACGGCCTTGCGGGAATCTTGGGGAATATTGCTCTAGTTCAAAAAGGGGTCGTTTCCCTGCTAAGTTGTCCATCCACGAACTTTCCCTCTCTCCACTGCACATACAAAACCGTTGCTCCCAAGTTTCAGCAGAAAAGCTGTCCACAGGTGTGAACCTCCACACCAAACGCACACACATGGACCACCACACCAACGGGACGGGTAAATGTGGCCAAGACCGGACGTTGAGAGGAGACAACGCTGCCAAGGGCAAGATGCAGCTGGAGGAAGGGTACCACTGGACCACCACCCAAGAGACAGGGAACAAGGGATCCGATGTTCTACAGGTATTCCAGATCAACGACAGGGGAGCTGGAAGCATCAGACGAAGGCCATCGATGCTTGCGGATGCAAGGTGATCAAACAAACAGATAGAGTCTGCTCGGCCATACCGATCTCGACAAGGACCGGGCCTCATGCGGAGAGCATCAGATGGGTGCCATCGCGATCCGCGGGGCGGACGCAGAATCTGGGGAACGGCAGTCTGGGGCCAGGGCCAACACGTGGAACTGCCGGAGAGACAAGGGCCATGTGTGCTCGGACGCGCAACTAGATCGAGTCGTATCGAACTTCTTGATGAGAGATGTGGTTCTGCGAGAGGGGCCGCGGGGATCCGTGTTCGTTGAAACCCAAAGACACACGGCTTGACAGCCAGAAGGGGACATTGGGTGCCAGGCCGTGAGTCTTAAACGTTAGCTTGCAGCATCGCAACCAAGAATGCTCTGCAAAAGGAGCAGGTGTGAAGTCGGCCTTGGAGGGACGGAGGGAGCTGTGGTTGGCCAGGGCTTGCTCGGCACCCTCAGAAATCTCTTTCTGCCTATTAAGGTTTGCTCTCGATCTCAAACAAGCGCGCAGGCGGCCGTTGGTCCCCAGGCCGAAAAGGACCGAGTAACGCACAGACGGCATGGCATTGCGACCCCTGCGGGGTCCGGCATCTGGGCGATCATCAAGCGCCGGATGCGATGGCCGCCGGGGGCGGAGAGTGAACAAGATGGAGCCGATCCGGCTTGCTAGCAGTCGGCCTCGATGAGCCTCGAGTTCAGAAGAGAAAGACGGGGGAAAGGGAGTTGTTGAAGGCAGGGTAATTCGTCAAGGTCTGACAAGCTGGTGGTGTAAATCGACCTTGAAGATATCAAGTTTCACCCTGCTGAGGGAAACAAGGCAAGGAAGGGGGGCAGCTGCTGGGTCAACTTTGACAGCCAGCCGGATCCATGGAGCAAACAGCAGGGGTAATGCCGACGGAGAGTTGCGTCCACACAGAGAAGCTTAGGGATCCGTACTTGGGGGAGCAGCTTCGCTTGCGTGCTTCCCCAGACCATCACCATCACGGGCGTCTGTGCGCATGATGCCGCGGGGGGCGAGCCAGAGAGGGCGTCGCTCTGGGCGACACAGTGGGCGAAGGTGGCGGGTGTGTCAAAACATTTAGCCACTGCCGGCAATCCCAAGACCTCGACGATCGTGGTTCGGCTCCGCTAGGTAGGCAATGCATTGCGTCTAGAAGACTAGAAGGCTTCGATTGCGACCTGTTGTCGTTCGTCTGAAGTTGGTCGAGTGGAAGATTCGCAGAGCTGGATGGACGGGTCGCTGCGTGGTTGGAACCGTTCCGGTGCTTGGTTTGGTGCAACGACGGCTTATCCGGAGCATGGCAGCTCCGGACGGAGGTCGGTTTGTCGGAGTCGAAGATGGCCGCTAAGCAGACTCCATCGCTGTCACTCGATGGTGACCAAGTTGCAAGGTCGAGGCAGACTGGATTCAATCGAGGAGATGCAGAGAGGAAGCAGGTGAAGTCAGAGGTTACGCCTTGCTTCGGCAGGGCTGTTGAGTGCGTGCTACAGGGGTTGGTCGGTGGGGCAGGCAGAACTGGCAGGGCTGAAGCGCAGGGGCGACCCGCCTGAGTGGTCCCTGAACCAGGGGCCAGACCCACCTGCTCCACAGCACACAACTGCCGCCGCAAATGCTTGACCTCGACCACAACTTCGACCTTCCAGCCCGACAGCAAAAACCATCGAGGAGTGCCAGGTCATCACGGAGTGTAATACAACAACAAAACGCCTACTGTTTCTCCTCAAACAACAACCAGGTAAGTGCCTGGGTGAGGACTTTGCAGCTAGGTCTCCCACGAGTAATCAGCCCTCGAGTCAAGGAAGCTGTACGCCCACTTCGACGTCAAGGTGACCTTCTTGTGATCTTTTGCTGTTTTTGAAATTGGATCGATACTTTGTGCCGCAGCGCCGGTGTCTGCGTGCCTGATTGTTGGCCGGGCTGTTGCTGGGCTTGGGGCGACGGGTATAGCGACGGGTTCTTTGTTGAGTGTTTACGACCGTTGGGTTCGGTTGAGTCGGGGCGAGGGGGAGATTTACTGATCATTTTTCTGCTGTTCTGTTTCCAGATCATATTCTGCAGTATGCCTGTCTCACAACGACCAAGGTACACTGCCAGGATTGGGGTGGCAATCGGTGGTATGTCCGGCATTTTCCTCATCGTGGACGAGTGCACCCGCTAGCGCTCTGACAGTGATGCTGGTGGTTGCGCCCTTCTTGGGGCCGTCCTGATAGACAAGGCAACCTGGAGTATGTAGCTTTGGCCCTGCCCCTCCGAGGGTACTGCTGACAACAACACGGTTCCAATGACTTTCTGGATCAGGGCGGCCTGACGCTGCTCATTAGTTACCTTGTTCCCGGTTCAACTGCCTCGACCCCCTTCCACTCAGACTAGCACATTGTGGAGGGACTTTGCACGCAAGGTAGACTGGCGGGCAACGCAATCCTCCTTCTAGGTCTGGTCTGCCTTCTGCTCGCGCTTCAATGGAGGCAACCACGTATTCCTGGAACAGCTGGAGATGCATTCTACTACTCTGCGTGTTCGGTGTGGTTTCCTTGGTGTGTGCTTACATGCAAGTCCAGCAGGGAGACGACAGCATGGTGCCCATGCGGCTGCTGCGGATGAGGTCGATGACTGCGGGGATGTGGTTCGCCTTCTGTCAGTTTGGCATGCTCTTTGCCCAGTCGTACTACATCCCCATGTGGTTTCAGGCTGCCCGAGGCGATTCGGCTTACACAGCTGGAATAAGTGAGTGGCCTGAGTTTGCTTGGGCTCAATCCCAGATACCGTCACTCCCTCGCTCTCACATTGCTAAACCTGAGATCACAAATATGCTCGCAACTACAACCGCGATGACGGTGTTCTTTCCCCTAGCCGGGGTTTTGGAGAGAAACACCGCTTCTCCAACCGAAAGCAAACATGGGCTGAGTGCCACAGACAACGGCAACGGGGTACTACGGCCCTAGCATAATTGTCAGCTTAATCATCTCGACCATGACCAGCATCCTCATGTCGAGGTTCGATCTCGGGACCGGTACAGTCTACTGGGCGGCGACGCTTATGCTCTCGGGAGTGTATGTAGTTCGGGCTCGGTGGCCAGTAGTGTATGATGGTTCCGCAGACTATCCTCGAGGGCGATGATATCGCGCTCGGGACATCGATGGTGAGTATGCCAGCCCCTGAGGGTTTCCGTCAGCAAAAGGGCCGCTCAGATAATGTTCGCCGAGACGCTCTCTGGAGCTATGTTCTTGGCTGTCAGTGAGAACGTCTTCCGGACGAGGCTGATACGCAAGCTTGCGACACGGGCTCCAGAGGAGATGTTGGCGTGGTGACCTCCAGCGCGGCGGCAGGACTACGAGCGGCAATGGCGATGCTGTACGATGCCCCGACTGTTGATGGGATTCTCGAACTCTTTGTGCAGGCACTGCAGCCCATGTGGATCCTGGAAGCGGTGCTCGCATCGCCGAGCTTGCTGGGGGCATTGGCGACTGAATGGATCAGCGTGAAGCATCGGGATGAGCAGGGACGTGGTGGGCAGGCAGAGACTCCAGGCTGCGGGGTGAGCGTGGAGAGGAGGACCTGGGTGCGGATGAAATCCCCCCGAACGACGCAACACAGTCAATGGGTTGAGCTGACGTTGGCACACTATGCATGCAGTTGGGGAGAAGAGGGGAGCTGAGTGTCTGTAAATAAATAAATTAATTGGCGCTGGGGACACGGCCGACACCGGGATCCATGCTCCTCCTCCCCTGCCCTTGAACTCTATCTGATGCAATCCTTGAGACCCTGTGCGTCAAATAGCCCAATCACAGCAAACGCAGCGTTTGCGGGTGCGCGAGGGCGACGAATTCCGATGCGTGGGAGCGCGGGAAAAGAGGTGTTCCCGTGGAAAAGAGCATGATGGAAGCTCTTCACGTGCGGGGTCGAGGCGCGATTCCGTCAGATCGTTGGTGGGGCTGTGCCCTGAAACCCCACTCGGCCGATCCGCCTGCATGCAGCCACAAGCGCCCGCGGGCGTTGCCGTGGCGACGGGGTACGGCGCAGGCCAGGGTCTTGGTGCAACTTGCACACGGGGATTCCTGGCAACACAAAGTCCACCATCGTCCGCCCGTCAAACGCCTTCCCTTGAGATTTCATCTCACCTTACCCCCCCTTCTCGCCGCATCGCACTGAGCGCAGAGCATACCAGCTCGCCGCCCTCGTTTTTTTGCGACAGCTGCTGATTTTTGCTGGTTTTCCCCGGCGATGCGCTGACCCCAGTCACCCTTTTTTGTGTTGCGGGCGTGCAGATACGGGCTTGGGCTTGTAAACAACAAACACATTTAACAGCTAGCTGCAGAGCCGAAGCTGCACGTCATTGTGGTCACCCCGAGACCCCACCACAGCCAATCTCTCGCGCGAACTGACAACAACTCGGCGCATCACACCGCATCCTCACCGCACCGCATTACATCGCGACACCCCAACCCTTCCCTCCTTCCTTCCGTCCCTCACCGCGGACTGCGAGGGCCCGACGTTTCAGCAGTGGACCCCGCCGACTTGGAGCCGCCCTCGCGCGCGCCCGACTGCCTGCGCGCAACCATGGATACGAGCTATCTTGCCCAGCAGGTCAATACCATAGTTGGCCAGCTGCATGGCCTGTTCGACGAGATCGGCGTGCCCAACCATGAGCGCGACGCCCGCGAGGAGGAGGTAAGAGACGGCGCCTCATCTCATCTCATATTATCATGATCTCCCCTCCCCCTCATTGATGATGTCGGTGGCGCTGCTGCTGTGACCCCAGTGCTGTGCGCTGACTCTGTTGTGTGTCCCTCTCCCGCATGACAGCTCTTCGCAGCGCTCTCCGATGCCCTGCACAACCAGGTCCGTCTCGTGACGGCCGAGAAGAAGGGGATGGTCGAGGAGGCCCAAAAGATGATCACCACCATCCGCCAAATGGAGGCCTCGCTTGACGACGGGAGGTCGCGCAAAGACAACAGCGACCTGAGGGTTACTTATCCGCTCACGCGGTGTTTGCAAGTGCTCAAGGAGAAGCACATCCAAGTTGGCCGCCTCCATCGGGAGCGATACGAGCAGGTCAAGAGTAGGTCGTCCCTGATGCTGTGAATACGAGGACCCTGAAACTAACAATTTCGGCAGAACTGGCCCAGGCCCTCGAGTCCTACTCCCTGCATCTCGAACCCAGCTTTGTCAAGCTGGCGCTGCCCCCAACAGGGCCGAACCAGTCCATCTCGGCCAGCTTTGACCTGTCGCCGGCCTACGTGGACAAGCTGGATGCCGAGTTTACGCGCGTGTATGAGGAGTACTCGCGCCGTGTGGCAACAGTGAAGGCCCTGGCCGAGAACATGATCCAGCTTTGGGCCGAGCTCGGCACCCCGCAGGCCCAGACCGACAGCGCCATCGTCAAGTACTACCGTGATGCGCCCGAGCAGCTCGGGCTCCACGAGGAAGACATCACCCGGCTGCGCGCCAAGCGGGACAAACTGCTGGACGAGAAGAAGAACCGCGAGAAGCGCCTGCGCGACCTCAAGAGCACCGTTGAGGCGCTCTGGGAGAAGCTGGACGTCGAGGAAAGGGAACGCAAGGCGTTCATGAACGGCAACCGCGGCTGCGGGATCCGCCAGATCAACGAGTTCGAGGATGAGCTAGCGCGGCTCAACGAGCTCAAGCGCCAGAACCTGCACCTCTTTGTCGAAGACGCCCGCTTCAAGCTCCAAGAGCTCTGGGACGCGCTCTACCTCTCGGAAGATGAGATGCTCGAGTTCACCCCGGCCTTTTCAGATGTCTACAGCGATGCGCTCCTCGAGGCGCACGAGCGTGAGATCAACCGGCTTGAGATCCTCAAGGATCAGCGCGCATCCACGCTGGCCCTCGTGGACAAGCACAGGAGTCTCGTCAGCGAGCGCGACGAGCTCGCCGCGTCAAGTCTGGATGCCTCGCGTCTCATGATGCGCGGGCAAAAGGGCGAGAGGCGCGACCCGGGCAAGCTGCTGCGCGAGGAGAAGATGCGCAAGCGGATCGCCAAGGAGCTCCCCAAGGTGATCGCCGACCTGCGCAAGGCCCTCGAGCAATGGGAGGACGAGTACGGCCGGCCCTTCCTCGTGCACGGCGAGCGATACCTCGACAACCTCGAGGCCGAGGACCCGAAGCCCGTCCCCGGCCCGCGCTCCAAAACCCCCGGCCCAGCCCCCACCCCCTCTAACACGGCCGCCTCGGGCCTCAACCGCGCAAAGAGCGTCGGCAGCATCAAGGGCGCCCCCAAGGGCCTCATCAAAACCCCCTCCCTCAACAACCACACCAAGCCACCACTCCAGTCCATGCACGGCAGCCTCCGCGGCGCGCCACCCGCCTCCGCAACATCAACAACCAACCCCCGCGGCAGCCCCACCCGCATCCCCGCGCGCATGCCCCTCTCCAACCTCAAACACGGCGGCAACTCCCCCGAGCGCGGGCCCGCCCGCCCCGAGTCCCGCCTCGACTTCCCCTCGCGCCCGCTCAGCGCCGCCAACAACCCCGTCCTGCGCGCCCCGCCCCCCAAGATGCGCGACCTGGCGCTGCTCCCCGCGCCGGATCTCGAGACGCCGTACCGCAGCGGCCCGGCCACCGCGCCGTTCACCGCCAGCATCGTCCGGCATGTGTCTCCCGAGGACCCGTATGGTGGCAGCGCTAGCAGTGCCGACGAGCGCTTCCCCAGCCGCCCCGCGTCGCGAGACTATTTCTCCTCGTCGCGGTCGACAACCGCCACCTCGGCCTCCTCGGCCGGGTCGTACCCCTCTTCCTCTCAGCAACAACAAACCGGCGGCGGCCCGGGGCTGCGGCAGATCTCCAACACGTCGACGGTCATCACGGGCTCGGAGAACTGGGAGACGTATGATGACAACTCGGAGCCGGAGGAGGATCTGTCCGAGGCATATTTTGCAAGGTTGAGGGCAGCGCGCGCGGCGGGGAAGAACCTGGGTGGTGTGACAGCGACGGGAGGGCCGGGGCAGATGAAGAGGTTGCGGGGCATGCCGCCGCCGCTTGTGCAGCAGAGCGAGGGGAGGGCGGGGTCGGGGGAGTGGGAGGATGAGGATGCGTTTTGATTCTCTTGCCATTCCTCTTCCTCCCTCGGTTCCTTTCTCCTCCTTCGTCTGACCTCTCCTCTACTTGTCTGGCATGGTTGTGGATGATGGGCTTTATGAGTTATGGCGCGACGACGGCATGCGTGCATTGTCTTTGCTTTTTGGAGGGGCAATTCATATGATGCGTTGGGTGTAGCCTGCACTTTTTGTTGGTTGGTGGTGGTCATGGCGGGTGGTGTTGTGGTTGGATGGATGGTATTGGGGGTCTTCTGGCCTCGCAGTTTTTGTTCTCTCATACCCCCTCGCTGTGTTGGACTCGGTCCTCGGCATTCTCGACGGTTGCCTCCTCCCTCCTTTCCTTCTAGCAGCCGCGAGGCTGGGTTGGGAGTTGGGGAGGCTCCCTCTTTTTCCTAATCGCGGCGTCACTCTCTTGTCCATTATTCTCTTTCTTCTTCTCTCTGGCTGGCGCGGGCCGACAAAAACAGCCTCATTCTCCAGTGGCTTTTTCTTGTTCTTTTTTAGTACATTGTTTTCTTTCCGTTTCGTTTCCTGGTGTTCGACTGGGCTTTGGGTTGGGGGCAGGCGGGGAATGCAAGCCGCGGGGGACTGTCTCTTTCTCGCGCTCTGTGGATGGGAGGGATCCCCCGGGCTTGCAAATGGGTTTGGCTGGGTCGGCGTTTGCTGGATTGTCGTCACACAGCCTCTCTGTTGATGAAGCGAAGTGTCAATGGCTGGGTGGGGGGCGAGTGGCTGCTCTCGAGGGCTCCAAGGGTCCGAGAGGAGCTGCTGCTGCCTGGCCTCGCGCACGGTAGATACCAACAATTGCGATGCTTTTGTATCTTGTTCGAGTTTTTGTCTATCTAGATTTCATGTGATGAATACCACGAGCCCGCTATTTGGACTTACCCCCCCCCGATAATTGGACTTATTTTAAACCTA